>VXBR01000875.1:1419395-1473954 GCA_013400215.1 Cisticola juncidis
GGCGCAGCTCACGGCGCGGTTCCGCACCGAGAACCGCAGGTGAGCGGCCTCCCCTCCCGGGCCGGGGGTGGGTTCGGGAGCGGGTGACGCGGAGGCGGTAACGGAGCGCTGTGCCCGCAGGTTCGCCGTGGAGGATGTGCCCTTCTCGGTGCCCGCGACCTCCGAGACCACCGACCTCAGCCAGCTCATCAACAAGCTGCTGGCGGCGGCGCACGGTAGGTCCCGCACCCCTCGTGTCCCAGGCCGGGCCCGGCCCGCCCCGGCTGTCACAGGCCCTCGGCGGGTCCGGCACAGCCCCAGCCCGGCCCGCCCCGCTGCTTTGGCCGGGCTGCCCACGGTGAGGCACTCCCGGAGCTTGATCTGGAACGCTGCGGGTACCGGGGCTGCTGGGCAGGAGCAATGGACCAAAGGCATAATGCTGTGTGTGCCCGGCGCCACAGGCCAGGCTGCCACAGCAGGCGGGAGTGGAAGCGTTGCCCAAAACCTGGTACAAGAACTAATGAAACCAGAGGTTTGGTTTTTATAACAGCCTTTAAGAAAACCCCAGCTATTCTGTCAGCGCTGAAATGGGCCCACTGACTTGAAAGCTTATCTAAGGAAAGACACTTGTCCAATGTTGTTGGAAAATCCCATTTTACTTATGATATTGCAAACAGTCTTGAACAGAAAACACAGTGCACAGTGCAGTGGTACTGCCAAAATGCAGAGCCTTTGTCATTTATGCCATTACAAAGGGAGAAATATGAACCCAAAGTTCTTAGGATTTTCCTACTGCTGCCACAAATACAAGGCTCTAGCTGGTGGGAACAAGTGGCAAGATCCATACAGAACAGTCGGGAAGCACCACTAGGGTTTGATTGCACATAGCTACAGAAAAAACACAATAAGAGGCAAACAACTCTTTGAACTCCAAGAGCATTTTTTTCTTCTTCTTAACTTAAATAATCCTGTGGAAATAATGGGCTGCCCACTTAAAACTGGGACAAGAAACTAATTGGTTGGGAGTTTTGTTCTGGTTATTTGTTTGGGGGTTTTGGTTTGGTGTTTGGGGGTTGTTTATGTTTGGGTCTTTTTTAAACCCTTCCTGGTGTCATTTTCCTGAACCAGTCACAAAATGATGCCATTCTTGATGGTATCAAATAAATAGTGACACCTGAACATTGATTTTTCCCAATTTGTTTCAGCGGATCACAAGTATGTGGAATTTGACTTCCTTATCAATGGCCAATTCTTGCGATTGCCTCTGGTCACACACATGGAAATGGAAAATATTTCCACAGTAAGTCATACTCAGTGTCTCCCCTTCTTGGACAGCAGAACAGACTTAGCCAGTTTACTTCAATCTGATTTAGATATTACGCTGTCAGCTAGGTAGATTTCCTTGCTCAGTTTTATTGCTTTTCTGACTTTCCCAGGAGAATTCCCTATATTTTTAAATCCATTATGAACTGCAGTGATTAGAGATTACAGACAGAGCAGTGCAAGGAATGTTATCCAATCTGTTGTCTGTGTGCAGTTCAGAGGGGAAATTCTTCTCTTATTCAGTTCATCATTACTACATTTTTGTCTCGTATTGTGGGGGATAATGTGGATGTTAAATATTACTTCTAGTAAATACTGCAAAGTGTTTTAGACATTGGTTTTGTATTAGTAAATATAGAAGAAGAGGAATGTAAGAAGAGTGAAGTCACTTGCTTTTGTTTCCATCTTGCTATTAATAGTAATTTGATAAAAATATGGAAAGCAATGTAATTCACACTTTTTTTTCTAAATACTTTAGTTCTACTGATGTGGTGAAGGACTTGGATAGCAAGACCTTTGCTCAATGAACTTGTATATTTGTGCCACTCTACAGTTAAATTTTACTGTTAGTGCTTAAAAAAACCAAAACCATGCTACATCAGTCAATAAGTATTTTGTCTGTGAGCGCAGGAAGAAGTGGTGGAAATAGAGTATGTGGAGAAATACATGGCCCCTCAGCCAGAAGAATGCATCTTCCACGATGACTGGATCAGTTCTGTTCAAGCCACTGAAGAATGGTACTGAATTAAGCCAGTTCTAAGTTTTGTCTTGCTTGTTTGTGTTCCTCCATGGTATCAAATAGAACAGTATTTTCTCTTTAATAACCCCTTGAGTGGGGTTTTTCCCCTCTTTGCTTTATTTTTCTTTTTTTTAACCCATCAAGTCAGTCAGCTACTTGCTTTTGTAAGCAGGTCACTGGTTACACTGTCACGTGACAGTGACTTTAACCAGGTAGAAAGCAGCCAGAGACACTGAACTTGAGATTCTTGCTTCTGCAAATGAGTACAACAAGTGTTGTTTAGTATCCTTTTTCGGAAAGGAAAAGAAGTTTTCCTTATTACTCTTTTTTGCTTAAACCCTTGACTTCCAACGTGACACCATTAGCAACAAATAGAATAGCATACTTTTCTGCAGGGATTTTCCTAGAAAAAAGCCCGAGGCATCATTGCCTTTTTCTAATGTATTTTCACATTCATTTTCCAATCAACTAGGTAATGTTCAGATATTAAGTAGAGATTTGAAAATCCTTTGAGAACCTCTGGCAACATAGTAGTTTTACCAACAAATTAAGTTTTGAATTATGTAAATTATATAAGGGGTCCTTAAGTCCCACCAACCAGAACATGCAGCACTGTCACTGCTTGTCTTTTTAGCCTGTACTCTTGGCCTCCCAGTTGCAAGGCCTTAATGAAGCTTGGCTCTGTAGCAAAAATGATTTTTTTTCCTCTTTCAAGCTATTTCTTTTAAATCAGTTACTTTGCTAATAGTGCTAATAGTTTTCCAAGTTTCTGGTTGAGGCTTTATTCCATAAAAACATTTGTTGGTCTTAAAGACAGTGATGTTTCCAATGCTGTACCCTGTAGGATATTAACTGGCTGCTATGATCAGACTGCCCGGATCTGGTCTGTGGAAGGAAAATCCATCGTGACAATAGCTGGGCACACAGAGGTTGTGAAGGATGTGGCATGGGTGAAGCAAGGTCAGTATGTTTAGCAGGGGAATAGTAGTTTGATTTACTGGGGGAGAAGTGTTAGCATTCCTTAACTATGAATATTTCATTATCTAAATGTAATTATTTCAATCTCTGGCAGTGGTGTAAGAAATGAAGTCATGGTGTGCATAAATACTCCTTTGACAATAATGAATATAGTTACTTTAAGATTATTTTTGTCTATCCACCTTGCAGTCTCCATCAGCAAATACTGGTGTCTATGTAGTTATATTAACTGTGCTTGCACATGACATAAACTGAAACACATATGAGTTTCTGTCTATCTGCTATTTCTTCTGGGATTAGAATAATTATTTATAGACTTTGGAAAGATGAATTGGGCGTGAGTGTAACTTTTTTCTTCCCCAGATAGTTTATCATGCCTGTTACTCAGCGCTTCCATGGACCAAACTGTCCTGCTCTGGGAGTGGAACGTGGAGAAAAACAAAGTGAAAGCCCTTCATTGCTGCAGGGGACACGCTGGCAGTGTGGAGTCTGTGGCTGTTGATTGTACAAGAACCAAAGTGAGTGGCTTCTGGAAAGAAACCTTTGTGTTTCAGGATTTAGCAGCCTGTACCTCAAAAATCCTGGGTTTGTCCTTGCATGAGGATTCATCATCATGATTTTATGACACAGTGATTATTTTCCAGTCTTGTTGTAAGCGGTGGTTATTGAGAATTAGGAGTGTTACATCAATTCTAAGCCATAGAATCACAAAATCATTTCGTTTAGAAAACAAGTTAAATTTTAAAGTGTATTTTACTTTAAATGCATGAGAATTTTGTGCTGTGATGATCTATTTTCAAATTTGACCTAAATCTTTGCGGTGGTTTTGGTGGGGAAAAAAATCTCCAGAGTTCTTGGAAAAAGCATGTGGTAAAAAGGTTCTTTCCTTTCACCCAGGAATTCAGCAGAGCACTCCCACCAAAGGTGGAGTCATTGCTCCCAGCTTGACTCAATATCAGACAGGTTAAAATCAAATTTTTTTGTGCTGAAGGAAATAGGTATTTTGTAGATATTTTTCCTACAAAGGAAGTAAAAAGAATAATTTCATGTATGCCAGACACTTTTGGGGGATTTTTAGGAGCCCAGCACTGTGTGTTATGAGCCATTGGTTCATTTCTCAGGCAGGTCTCTCTTCCAAGGTCTATCTGGATCAACATCTAACAAAATATTTCTGTTTATACAGTTCTGCAGTGGATCCTGGGATAAGATGTTAAAGATCTGGTCTGCAGGTAAGATGTGAATTTGTAAGGCTATACATCACTATGCTGAGTTACTGGCATGGTTAATTACACAATTTCAGATCTTGTTATCACCTGCACGATGGTTCTAGGCACCATAAACATGGGGATTTGCTTAATTACTTACATGGAGATGGAATTCAAAAACCTGCAGCTCATGTCTGCCTGTCTTCTGTCCCAGTACCTACAGATGAAGAGGATGAAACAGAAGAAGCAGCTAACAGACCACGGAAAAAGCAGAAAACTGAACAGCTGGGGCTTACAAGGGTAAGATGAGCTCCGGGTTTGTCTGGGTTTTTTTCTTTAGAAGTGTAGCTACAACAATTTCTCTTTGCTAAAGGTGACTTCAAAACTTCTGCTGGTATGTCTCAGGATAATCAGACTTTTTTGTTGTTGAAATAATAGATTTTTTGATAACTTACTCAAATCTGTCACCATTAAACTCCAGACTCCCCTGGCAACCCTCTCTGGCCACACAGAAGCCATCTCCTCTGTGCTGTGGACAGATGCTGAGGAGATCTGCAGCGCATCGTGGGACCACACCATCAGACTCTGGGACGCTGAGACTGGAGACCACAAATCCACTTTGGTGAGATCATTATACTCTGCCTGTAGGTTCAGCTGAAGTCCAGCTCAGAGAAAAAGGAAAAGATGTGTAAAATAGTGTGTCCTGTCTCACAGTTATTATTTTCTTTACTGGCAGACAGGAAACAAGGTGTTTAATTCTGTCTCCTACTCACCCCTGTGTCGGCGTCTTGCATCAGGGAGCACTGACAGGCATATCAGACTATGGGATCCTCGCAGCAAAGGTGAGCTGAAACATGCATGGTCTCAAAGGTATTCTTCAAAATCAGGACTTCATCCTATTGAGGGACAACTCACAAATTCTTCTGCTCCCTCTGCCTGAAACCAGCCATTTGGGGGCTTTCAGTAAACATAAAGTTTACATCTATTTTCTTTATTCTTGTGCAAGACATTTTTAAATTTCTTACCTATTATTTTTTTAACTTGCTGATGAATGTTCAACTGTGGGATTGCAGAATGGATTTTTTTTGGTAAGGTTCAGACTGAGGCTGGTCTGATAATCATTGAAGTGAAGCAGTTATCACTTGGACATAGTACTATCTTTCATATACAGATGTCATTACAGATATTATGACTAAGATTTATTTTCATAGACATTTCATAAAATAGTCTGGGTTGGAAGGGACTTTAAAGATCATCTAGTTCCAACCCCCCTGTCCTGGGCAAGGACTCCTTCCACCACAGCAGATTGCTCAGAGCCCCACCCAGCCTGGCCTTGAGCACATCTCTTGTAGGCTCTGTTCAGGTACTGGAAAGTCACAAATAGTAAATAACATTTACTTGTTTAGCTTATGTAGATCTAATACAAAGTTCATAGCATATTACTTGTTGTTAATAAAAGCTTTTGTTTGTTTGTTTGTTTGCTTTAAAAAAAGATCCTTGAAATGGAAGTTTAGTGACAAGAAGATACATTTTGAGGGACTTCGAGTTGGTTTCTTTTTTGTTCATTTGGTTTGTTTCTTTGGGTTTTTTTCTTCCCTGGAACTTGTGTGGCTTACATTGTTCTTCACTTTATTTCAAGTTCACTTAACTGGAACTGCAGTTGCACTGGATTTTGTATACACCTTCAGAGTGCTGGTTTCAGTGTCTGCTGATGTCTGTGTTTTTTCCTCTTTCTCTTCAGATGGCTCCTTGGTTCTCCTGTCCCTGACCTCTCACACAGGCTGGGTGACATCTGTGAAATGGTCACCGACCCACGAGCATCAGCTGATCTCTGGGTCTCTGGACAACATTGTGAAGCTTTGGGACACAAGGAGGTAAAAGACACCTGTGTTTGTTGCTGTTCAAAGACATGTAAGCTTACAGGGTGAGCTACCCCTCATGAAGTAGCAAAAGCAGTCAGAGACATTCAGGGGAAACTGAATGTGGCATTTGTGAAAACCCTCTAGGTTTTGGAAGTCAACCATAAAATAAAAGGGAGAAAAACACTTGTAGTCTGCCACAGGGCTAGAAAGCATACACTGTTGAGCAGCATGGAAGAAGGAAGTTATAATAAGTGCTTCCTAACAACTGCTTGAATTTCAGTCTCAAAGTTGTTTTCAAGCAGGTGAAAAATGTTGCTGCTTTTCTCTTTGGGGGTGTAGGAGAGGATAATACTAACGTGATTGGCTCTGGGGAAAGCAGAGGAAGCATCACAGTGGCCAATGTCTGTACTCTCTCAAGGTGTTTGTAACTGCTTGATCACACCTGTTTGATAGCATTGGGATAGCATTTCTGCCTGGGACCAGTTGCTGTCTGTGATTGCTCTCCTAACTTCAAACCTGTTTTTCACCAGTGTCAAAGCTCCTCTGTATGACTTGGCTGCTCACGAAGACAAGGTTTTTTGTGTGGACTGGACAGAAGCAGGGGTAAGGATCTGAAGAGCAAGTTCCTTTATTTATATGCATGGTGTTTAAGAAGAGAGCTAAAAGCAGTCATGGGCTGTTCCTTCCTTATGCTTAAAGCTGGCAGACAGCAGGCAGTTGTAGTTGTGCTGTGTTTGATGTCTGGATGGTGGCATCACAGGCACTGCAGAATGTCCCCACACTCTGCAGAAGGGAAGGGAGGGAGCAGAAGCTCTGTGGCTTTAACTGAGCATTAGAGTGATATTCTGAACAAGGAGAGACAAGAACAGCGCTGCACCTTACTCGGAAAACACACATTCCAAGGTAGTCTTCTGCCATTGGGACTACAGCAGCAGCATGAAGTAAAGCTGGAGCGTGGCAGTCAGTACATGTAGAAGGGGGAAACTGTGTAATCCTCTATAGCAAACTGTTCTGCTACAGTAGTGATACACATGTATTGAAAATCAGCAAAAACTCCTGTGAATGTTCAAGATTCTCAGTGTGGCTCCTGTTCACTGTAAAAGTCAGGAAAAGCTTTAGCAACTCTCCTACACAAGTTTCACTTTGGATTTTAAGAGGAGAGTAAGAGACAAAGTTGCTTCTGCACTTTGATTCCGGGCTTGAGTCATGCATTAACAGTTCACTATTCGCTACTACTTTTTATATATAAAGAAAAATTGAGTCCTTAACTTTTGTGTACTTTGCTTAGTTCTGATATTAATCACAGTTTCCTTCTCTCATCAGCTGTTACTGAGTGGAGGAGCAGACAACAAACTCTATTGCTACAGATACCCAGCTACAGCCTCTGATGTTGGTGCATGAGGGTCAACAGCCAGAAGACTTTTAAAAAACAAGATTTTTGCAGCAGTTGCTGTCTATTAGCATCTCTACACAATCAACTTCTGAAAAGAGGAGGAGTTTGTTGCTCAGAGAGCTATTCCTGATTTTGTATTGGTAACCTATATCCATATTCCTTACAGAAAAATAGCAAAGCCCAAATGGGATTCATGTGAAACAAAGCAAAGGTCATTTCCTCCCTTTTTGATGGCTTTGAATTAACATCTTTTAAATTACTATTTGTATAGCCCTTTTAATAAGAAGTAAACTATTTGCTGATACTTACAGAAAAACAACTCACTGACTAAATTATTTTTTGAATTTACCTGCTTTCAATTGGAAAAAAAATCTTTTATCAACAGTTCATAGGTTCAGTGTATCATTTCAGATAGAAGTGACATTTCAGCTCTCCTCTCAGTCTAGCTGTTGGAAGTTCTTATGATTTGGTCCTTAATTAAGAACCTAGGCTTCTTTCTAGGATAAAGACTTGGTATGTGTGCAGTGGAAATAGCATGATACAGAGGAACTTCAGATTTACAGGCAGATGAAATATTCCTTATTTTAGTAGCTCATAAAGCAGATGTGTGGAAACAATGGTGGATCACAGAGAGAAAGCAGAAGTGATTTGTTCTTAAAAAGAACAGACACAAAAAGTTGCAGTAGCTTTTAGGGTGATAGAGGATAAGCACTGTTCAAACATGCTCAGTGTCTCTGCTGGTGGTTTTGCTCTGAGTTCAGCATTTGAATGAAGAAGCTGTTCCTGCCCTTGTTAGGTTACATCCATGTGATGTTAAACCAGCACACTTAAACTCTGTGGAGACCACACTTGAATACCCTCACCAATGTCTGGGCTTTCAACCAGTGTAACACCTGTACAGCACTAACACGTCAAACACTGAAATTAATAATTTTTCTTTGAAGAGTGAGAACTCTGACCTATATATAATGACCATATATAATGATATCTATAGAGACAATATATATGCTACATGTACAGCAGCAAAGGGCAGGGGAAGGATCTCTGACCCCTTTGCTCTGCAAGTGAAGTACTGCAAATAACAACTTACATGCCTGTGTGTAAAAACTCATGAATGCAAGGTAAGTAACCTTAATACAGTTTTCTTGCCTTCCCAGAAAGATTTACAAAACACTTTTTTTTAAAATCTTGTCACCTGAAATGCCGGTGTATCTTAGACTAATATTATTTAGACTCAAGAAAAGCCAGCTGGCACTAGTTGTTTCAGTTTCAAAAAGTGAATCTGTCAAATCTACTATAACCTGTAAAAAAATACACAGAATGTATCTAAAAAAGTTAGGTTTTGATTGACCACAGTGAAAAACAGGAGCATTTTTATACCCACCTCTTGTCTGGAAAAGTACTGTGGTAAAGGAACGCACAAAGAAGGAACTAAGTAAACCATATTAACATGCAGTGATGCCAGTGTAAGAACAACATATATTTGGAATATATCTGCATTACCACTGTCTATAAATTATCCTGAAATCAATACTTTTTATATTTGGCTGACAGTTCTTTGGATAATCTGTAATCTTAAATAAATGTTTTAATAAGACATTCCTTTCAAATATGCAGTCCTTCCATTTAAAATAATAATGTGAAATGACAATGGTCAACATGAGTTGATTTTAAAACTGCAGAAGAACTGAGTCAAAAACATGGTAATCCAGAATCAAGGTGTTGCTGGTGAGTCACAAAACATAATTTTTTCCTCCCATAAAAACCATTTCTGCATATTCCTAGTGCCCCAGTAGCATAATACAAAACAGTAAGGAAATTTTATGCACTAATTGTCAATTTTGTTTAAACATAAAAGTGATACTACAAGTGAGGGGAATAAAGACAATAATCAGCTACTGCAAGACTGACCTACATTTGGGTTTTTTTATCAATGGGAGGTGGGGGTTGTTTTGTTTTTGAGAGGCTGTGCAATACACATTGTTCTACTTCTATCTTTTCATTCTGCACTCACACCTGGCATAACCTGTCCACCAGCACATGTTCAAACACCACCATGCATTCAGACACTCATTAAAAGCATTAGTTCAAGACAAGGGTTCACCTGCATGGTCTCTGGCTTAGTGTCACTTGCATTTTCTGTTGGTGTGTTTCCTTTTACCCAGCTGGTTCTTTCAGCTTCTTGCTTTGAGAATTTGGTCTTTGCTTCTGGATGGTTGCCATCCTTTTCCTACAGCCAGCCCTGGCAGAACACTGGTTTTTCTCTCTTGTTGGCATTTGGTTAATTTTTTTAATCTCAGTCTTCTCTCAACTGGGAGATTGAAATAAAAACAAGGGGAAGGGGAAGGAAACAATAAATATTCCAGTGACATACAACCTGAATCAGTGTGGATAATGTGGATACATGGATATATGAGTTTGGGCCAACAATGCAGATCTCCAGCCAGTGCTGCTCTGCCTGTCCCTCTCAGCCTACACTGCCCGGGGTGAGGTTTGTTCTTAGTGAAGATAAACTTACTGAGGTTTTAATTGCTTTTGTATAGCCTGAAAAATTTCCAGGATAAACTCAACATACTCCTCTAGATTTTAGCATGCATACCTTAGGAAACAGATCTAACCACATATGCTTAAAGAGACTTCTACAATCTAAACAGAAGTGTTTCACCAAGATTGGAAAGAAACACAAAGATAAAGGAATACACTTCTAACGAAAATTCCTGAGATATGAGGTTTTCTCCTGAATTTTCTGACATTTCTTCAACAGAAAACACTAGATGGGCACATGCACAGATTCCCCAAAGGAAAAACACACTTTTGTTACACTCTTAAGTTGATTTAAGTGTTGTTAATTATCGACTTGTAACTTAAATGTGGATATAACTTGAAGAATTCCAGAATTTTTAAGGTTTTTCTCATTACTGAATTAATGGAGGGCACAAATGATTTGCAAAATCGTGTGATGATAACCATGATTCTTAAAAAAGCAAACAACAACAAACAAAAGTCCCAGGCAAGCGCTGGGTGTGATTTAGGTTCCATGACCTCTGAAATTTCAGCGTGTGCTCTATTTCCTTGCAGTGGGGAAGACAAAAGGTTTTATCTGAATAAAACTTAATGAGAACTAGGTCAACACGCCTCAGATTTCTACTCTGTGAGAATGGGGTTGCCAAGCTGGCCCTGACTCACCCCAATCCAGGGGTAAATGCAGTTTATGGATGAACACCCTGCTTGAATTTGAGAAGCACAAGGCTACAGTGACCTGCACAGATACTTCACTGGCTAACGACAAATTGATGGAGTTGCAATTGATATGCCAAAAAAAGTCCAATCAAGTTTGAATCACCAATTTTGTTTGATGTAAACTCATTGGCAGAGATCTCAAATTACAGGCAAAACCTGGGTTGAAATTTATTGTCAAGAAAACCAATTTAAATTGTCCTGTAAATTGCATTAAATAAGTGGCTTTCCAGCTTTCTCCAGTGAGAAGCTGGCTAAGTCTGGTCTAGGAAAAACAGCTGCTCAGTCTGGATGAGTCTATCAAGCCATCCAAATCAAGACATGTACTGTAGGGAATGCTGAAGATGTAACTCAAACCACAAAAATGTAAATTTTTGTAGCAATTTCAATATTCATACTTGAAACTTCAAACTGTTGATTTTCCATGTCTTTGCAATCTATTCCATTGGACAACTAGCAGCCTGTAACCAACAGGGAATCTCAGTAGAAAAACACTGTAGAACTAAATAAACGTTGAAATAAATAGTCTGTGATTAGCACTTACACTTCCAGCCTATGATGTATAATTTAAGCTCAGAAATTTCTTTAAATGTTTGAAATTACCTCAGGATGCAAACCAGAACTCACAAAAAGCTGTATGGAGAAGCATGATAAGCCAGATAGCAAAACATCCCGATAATCTATATTGCTTATCCAAAAGAGTCCCCCCATCACAGTTCCTACTGTCTGTGGTCTATAAATTTAGAATAGGGAAGTACAGATCTTCAGTCAGACCACAGCTGTTCTAAACTGCATGTGAAAGACAGCTGAAATCCCTTGGAAGAGCCTTCAGGAAATGCTCAGTGAATTCATTCCTCTCCTTTAACTCACTCTCTCTCTATCCCAGTTCTTGAAAACTATTCAAGTCTGTTACATACACATGCACAAACCAGAAGTCTGTCATGGATTTCTGCTCCCAAGACAGGTCAAAAAAACAGCTGGCAAAGCACAGAAGAAATACTGGAAATGAAAGTATTCACCAAAGAATGAAGATGGTTGTGTGGTAACATCAGATGCAGAGCTGGATGCCAAGTTAGTGATAAGCCTATGGACCATGGGCAGAGTCAGTATGAACTGATAGCATATGAATACATGAAAATGGCTCATTTTCCCTGCCAATAGCAAGTACTAGTTAACTTTCAACAGGGCACCCTCAGTTGCCTGTATCATTTGAAAAGCAAAAAAATGGCATCAAGTGTTAGAATGACATTGTTTTCTGAAGCTGTTCAGCACCAGCGAGGAAGACAATCTCAAGCTATTTTCCCTCTCAGTGGTGTCACCACTGTACCTGTGCACATGTCCCTGCACACACTTACATTTGGTGAATCAGCTTAGCAGGTTAGAGTTTGCTGCAGTAACCAAAGGGTTACCACAGAGCCTGGCAGCCAGGCTGAGAATTCTTTGTCATGGGGACTTGCTTGGGGATCAGGAGGATGACAACAACAAATAAGCTACGCTCTCCTTTTGAAAAATCCTTGCAGCATTGAAGGCTACTGGGTGACATAAATTCCTTATTTGTGTGATTCCAAGCCTTAGGCACACTGCTGGTTGAACAATGGAAATGGACACCCAGAGCATCTGCTCAAAACCCAGACTGAACCAAATTCTGAAAGGTGTGGCATGGGTGTGCCTTAGCGGGAAGTGTCGTTCATACCACAGTGCTTGGGATTCACAACAAACGTGTTTTCCAATGTCCCCTGGTAAAGCCAGTAATTTGTTTCCCAATTTTTGGAGCACAAATTTCCATCTCTCTCCCATTCTTTTCCTCTCAGGTTCTGCATAAGCTTTAGCCCAAGTGTGCAAAGGTTTGTGCAAATTCACAAAAACTTTTTGATCTTTAAAAAAAAAGTTTAAAATTTGGCAGAATTTCCCTGTGTTCCATTAAAGAGATCTTATCTCTCAGGTCTCAGATTGATAGATTTTATTTTGGTGGATTCTGAGCACAGGATGTGGTGTTAGAATTCACTGGCAGTAGGTTTTTAATACTTAGAGAAGAAATCAAGAATACTTTTGGTGTTACACAGAAGATCTTGTTTCCATCTTACATCAACATGCAAATGGTCCTCTTGATATAAGCATGGGATATGAAAGAATAATGGATTTAACAGTCATAATGTTTTGCCTTTAGTTTTAAGAGTATGCAGAGACCTTCAATGGATATTCTCTGTTGCTTCTCAGAAAACAGTATTTATCTCCTGCAACTACAATACTAAACAAAGTGTTTCCTAGATCTAAACAGCACAAATTTAAACTGATCCTGGTCTCAGGTAACCTGCTCTAATTACAGAGCATGTCAGTTAATACAGTGAAGCGTACCCAAGTCTATGGCATTAATACAGATTTACAGAGGAGCTTACGTGCAGCCTACCTGCATGCAATTTACAATTAGATCTTACATCTTAAAGTCTCTGAAAACTGACTCAGAACCAGTCTCCAAAAAATCAAATACTCCATGTCAGTGAAGCCTTTTCTGACAGGAAATAAATAAGGTTTGTCTTCATAGTAACTAAGCTTTGGACAGAATGGTGAGGGGGAGGAGATGATGGTTTTTCTCTCCCTCTAATCCCAATCTATTTAAACAGAGGAATCAAAACAACAGATGTTTAGTATGGTACTGGCACCACAGAATCCAGTATGAACCCACCCAAGATGAGACGATGAGGAGACCACAATTTCCCCAGTCCAGCTTTCCAGCCTCCAGGCTGCTGGGAGTTAAATGTGCAAGTCCAAAGGGCGCTGTTAAAAAGCAGCCATGACTTTTGCCAGAAGGGCACCATCCCACCATGCACACTCTGAACCTCTGCAGGATCTGTAGGTATTGCTTGCTACATGTAAACAGAGGATTATGAGACAAATCCAACCAGACCATTGTTGAGAATAATAATATTATACTACATACCAGGGAAGTCTGTCTTAATGAGAGAAAGCTCTATTTCTAATATTTTCTCAGCCTGCTGCAGTATAGTGCAGCAATTGAAAACTATTTTCACTTTTGGGATGTTTGAATTGTATCTCTTATATCTTTACTGACATATTTGAAGGTAATAATTTTGCTTAGCTAGCTCAAGTATAGCTTTTGCCATTTCCTACCATCCTTCTGTAATTACTTTTTATAAATTGTAATACAACAGTTTGTAGGGCTGCTGTTTAAAAGAAGTTGGAGAAAACCAAACCTTTTCATTTCCCTATGCAGCAGTATCTTCTTGCCATTTACTCTCCTCATTTTGCTACCCACTCCCTGTTTTATAAGCAAAGTATCTAGATTTTTATTCCTCACAGGAGCCTCAAGATCAAGAAGGTAAAATCTTCCTCTTTTTAAATCAACTTTTCGGCTAACACTCGAATATAGCAGGCACTCTGGGTTTCCAATGCCATGTCACCGTATTTTTCTCTTCCTACACACATTTCTAACTCCCTTGTGACAGCAGGGCCGTGGCAGCAGGCAGCATTTGCCTGTTTGTCATTGATATTTACTCTGCTTCAACAGCAGCTGGAGCTTCAACAGCCTGCACTGTTGGCTTTTTGCATTTTGTGTTATTTTTGGAATTATTTTTATATATATTATAATTTACATATAAATTCATTTAGATATTGCAATTTTTTTCTCAGCTTCCGTAAATATCAAGAAAAAGAACAGAAAATTTACCTCATAAAATTCCTGGAAACATTACTGGGAACATCTTAAATCCCAGAGTTCAGTTAAAGACATTTTAGTAGAAACCCATCAAACCCCACCATGTTTAATAACATGATACAATATTTACATTTATCTTCCTTTGTAGCATGCCTCTATATCCCTTAAACATTTTTTCTTCCCAATGCCTATCATGCCACTGTTGTTCCATATGAAGTCTGACATGTACAGTAGTGACTAGTTTTTTTAATTCACTCTTCCCCCACCCCAGGTACCTCACATCTAACTGCAAATGTTATCAGGATATGAAGGTTGTCTTAGGTACCTTGGCAGTTTGGAACAATGTGATGGTTCTGCCACCCTCAGAGTTCTCATAATAAAACTTGTCAGTAAATTGGAATTGCCACACATTTTATTTTTCAATTATTTTTTTATAGCTATATTAGAGGAGGAAAATAAGCTAGGGCTCTTATTGATGTCTTGGCAAATGACAATGGAAGTGAATCTGGAAAAAAGGGACAGATGTCAAGGGCAAGGTTTTCAATTTTATTTTTTAGTTGTCCCCATTCATTCAGTTGAATGCATGGCTGTTAATTCATCTGAAGGTATCATTGCAGTATTTGGAGGGACACGTGTCAAAAGCAGAAGCCATTTCATACTTGAAGAGAAAACCACTTTGCTAAACTCTGATGTCTGCCAGGTACGAGCACGCAGGTGCTGAAGATCTGGTGATAAACAGGAGCCCTCCCCTCTCTTCCCCAGCTCAGGTTCTGTGCCTGCTCTGTGTCCTTCCCTCACATCCTTCTCCTCTTCAGACTGAGGAGCTTCAGTGCTACACAAGCACCTGAGAACTATTGCCAATACAAACCCACCCAGAGATGCACCAAATGCCCAACTCCAGCCCCACAGGCTGGCACTTGGCAAATCCCTGCACAGGTCAGTGGGAGGGATCTCCCTGCTCCAGGGCCCAGGCAACAACAGCACCAGCTGTTGTCACACACTGCAGCTGCTCCTGGACATTTTCATCACCAGATTGAAGGGAAGGTCAATGCCACTGCTGGGCAGATAGACACACACCTTGCTATCCACCACAGATCCTTCCCCACTTGCCTACTGTGAGCTGGCAAGAGCAGACGAGTCATTATTACTGGATGACATTTTAGTTCTATTTATATTCAGAACGCTGGGAACTCCAGTTTAAAGAATTAGCATTGCCTAAGTTGGCTTTTGCAGAGTTTTGATGCAAAGCTGTCCACAAGCAGGCAAACAGCTTCCTGTTATTGCTGTAAATTTTGAGCTGCATTTATGGAACATGTATCTCTGGTACTTTTACACTTTGGGGCATAGAATGGCAGAAAATCAACTTTATATACCACCTTCTAGCTTTAGCATTTACTATTGTAATTACCATGTGGTAAAAAGGCAGTGAGGGGCAGCCCGTGTGTGAAAGCTGAAAACTATGAAGACTAAAATATTAATTTTTAGCATTTTGTAGTTACAGTCAGTCCATTTCTCCCACACTTCCTCAAACATTTTGCTCACTTGCACTCTTGCATATTTTTTTATTTTTACTTCTTCTACATTTACATTGGCCTTTGTTTCACCTTTGGTAGGAACTACCAACATCCTGCCATAAAACTACAATATTAGATGCCCTCTGGCACAAAGTAGAAAGAAGCCATGGTGTGGATGAAAGAAGAATCCCACAAGTTGTATTCCTGACAAGAGCAAGAACAATGGGGAATTCAAAAATAAACATTCATTCATCCATACAAGTATCGTCTACACTGCAGGAGGTATTGGTTGCCAGCAGGTTCACTGTGATTTAAGTGGCTGCAAAGACCTGTCATCAGTAGCTAAAGTAGATACTAAGGTTCTATTGGATCTCAAGAGTGAGCTCAGCAAACAAAATAGAACTAAACAAATCCCCTCCACAGCTGGAGAACAGCTATATTTGTTATTAAAACTGAAGAATCTGCTTATCACCATCAACAAGTCACCATAAGAGAAACCTTGCAACAACTTTCTTACTCATTTAGACAATTGTCTTCCAAAAGCCTCTCCTCCATCTTCTGTCCCTCCAGCAGTTACTCTTTCAAGTGCATTTTCCCAGCAAACAAAAGGATGAAGGAGAACTTCTTTCTCTTTTCTGCCTGAAACACTCTTCTCCAGGATGACAGTGTAATTACACGCAAAATGCACAGTTAAGAATCTGCAAAATAAAATGGAACTAAGCCAAAACTGCATCTCTACTGCTAGGTTACTGTAAAAGACTACCTTCACTCCTCAGTTCTCACTTTAAAAAAGTGAAGAGGTTATAATTACTATCCAGTATTTCTACATTTTTCTGCAACAGATGGTCAATGTCTGTGGAATAGACACGATTACATCATACAAGCACAAAAAACCCTCATAACAATAGAAATCTGGACTGGGACATGCAATCTAAGTTGTTTTAAATTCACAGATTCTCCAATCAGAAACTGTTGCAGGTAGTACACTGTACAGTAAGAGTCAAACACTGATCTTCTTTTGCCTTTGCATGTTCCAACTTCCAGAGGTTTAGATGCAGATGGAAGGAAGAGTTACCAGATCTGAGTTTGAGAAGCTGAAGGGGCGCAGGCCAGAAGGTGAAGCTGCTTTAAGGCAGTCCCTGTGCCCGTTATCACATTCCCTGCCAGTCTGTCAGGCTCTGTCCAAACCCCTCCTGCTCACCTGCCCTTGCCAATTCCCCATGATTTGAGTGTGCATCTTCCCATGGTAGGTATGGACCTGGTGCCTTTGTCTGCCTGCCTGTGGGAATGATCTCTCCTAAACTGCAGTCTTGCACAGTTTACTCATCTTTTTTAATAAAAGAGAGCAAATGTAACTTTGGTATTTCAAATTTTATCTTCAACTTAAAAAAAATAAAATATGAAGAATTCTACAGAGCCTTCTGGGAAGCAACACAGGGAAAGGCTAGGCCCTAATTCCTCGTCTTTCTCCAAGCAAATAGTTTCTGTGCTCATTCACCCCTGAATATTCCAATTATCCTTCTATCCAAAAACTACATGCACAGGTACCTGGACATGAGAGTTACATACTCAGTAGTGACTTTTCCTGTTTTAGAATATGTGAAGTTTTATGAAGAAGTGGCTGGAAGACTGGATTGTAGCTTGGGATTCAAGCTTGGGATGAAGTTTTTTTTTAAGTTAAGTGAATACAAAGCCAACTGTTTGAGATCCATATACTGTAGAACCAGATAATTAAACAAAATGCAAATAGCAGCCAGCTTTAAACTAGTTCAATGAATTCTTTGCCTGTGATTCTGTAAATTAGTTCAGCTCATGTCCAAAGCCATTGAACAACCTGTGGACTCCCATCTGTATAATTCTGTTGCAAGGAGGCAAATTTCTTTTGTACTAAGAGAGTGACTTTCTCACAGATGCAAAGTTTCAGAAAAGGAGACTGATGAATTCAGCACACTCAAGGTCATTTCCCATGGTCATTTGCCAGTGTTACAAAAATGCAGAACATTTATTCTCCTTCACCATCACTTTTTCATCTTTTAAATATCTCTGGCCATATTGTTTATTAAAATTCCATCTATAAAAGTATCTCTGTGGAATTAAGAAATCTGATTTAATTTATACATGGCTGTACAGCACTGTAACTTAGGTAATGGAATCCTCTTAAGTGTGACCAAAATTTTGGCATACCATCATCTTCCTGAGGAAATACAAACAGTCTCAATGTTATGAAGCATAACTAGAATTTCCATAACAGTTTCTAAATACATTATTAAAACTATTTTGACAAGCAGAAACTTGAGAGAACATTATTAGACATCTTACACTGGAAGAATCAATCAAGTAATGGAGTAATGGAACAAGAGGTCAATGTGTTCTTTCTTTCTCAAAAAAGATTTTTCCTAGCCATTACAGAAGTCTCCCTTAAGCAACTCCAATGAAGAATGTGGAGAGAAAAAGATGACATTTCCAGAAATATCAGTAAGCAACAAGCACAAAAAAATAAACTGCACTCTAAAAGAATCATAAACATTCTGTACATGTTTCATCAGAAAGGAAATAGCTGCTTCCCAGAATTCTTGGAAAATAACTCTCAACTAAAAAAAGACTGATTTCTAATCTTCAACTTGCAGTCTTTGATTTTATTTCTTTTTCCCATTCTAAACACATTTTACAGTATGTCTCTTATTTTACCCAGCTAACTGAATTACCAGGAACAGGAAAGTTAACACTTAGATTATTAAACCCTTGAAACACCTAAGATGGTTTTCCTGTAGATTGAATGTTAGAGTTCAAAGGTCCAGGACCATGGTGATAGGGACATGAATGATCTTTATCTTGGGCCACCTCACCCACAGTGCCAAGCAGGTCCCTCTGCACACAGGGCTCACATCTGCAGTCCTCAGAACTTCTTGTTTGTCCTCTCTAAGTGCAAGCCCAACTCTCAGTCTATCTTTGAAGCATCTCAGAGGTGACCACCCCAGCACTGGCAGTGCAGCCACTCGAGCTGGCACACACGAGAAACTGGCTCTGTTTTCACCTGATCCCCATTTGGGAGGAAGGCAAAGAAAATGGTTTTGTTCTTATTCAGATTTCAATAGCAGCTGTCGGAAAGCTGCTCAGCTGTTTGGAATGTCAGAAGCAGTCCCTTTGGAGCTGGATTAGAGGGAGATGGAGACAGCCAAGAGAGCTGAGCAGATAGCTGTGTAACCATGAAGTAAAACTGCACATTCACAGATAGAAAGACCCCATTCTCTGTCACATACAGCTCACCCTCAAATTTTGCAAGCAAAGTCTAAACTAAACCTGTTCTTTAGGCTTGACTAACCACTTTCACTAAATAACTATATAAGATCTATTGAGACAAGAACTCTAAAAATAATTCTGCCAGTCTTATTGGAGGGGAAGCTACAATGTCTGCAAGCCAACAAAAATAACAATTTTTCATTCTACTCACAGTTCAGGAAAAATATTCATGTTTGCCAAAGAAAAAAACCCACCACCAACAAAACTGATGGGAACGGAAAATACTTTCATGCTGAAAGAGGATATTACAAACAATGGAGACTCAAAGTCAAATGTCTCTTTATACTTTTAGAAGGAACTTTCTGAAATACAACACCCAATTTTTGCAAGAATGATGTAACCTTTAAACAATACTACTCCAAATACTTTGTCATCTAACTTTTATATAACTATTTAACAAATTATGATGGAGCAGACCCACCCATGAATACATATTTGAGAATTTCTTCTGGCTTTAAATTTCAGCCCTTCTGGCAGTATTGAAAAAAATGAAAAAGAGCTGAAAATCTCAGGCCTACTTTTATTTCAAGCGTTATTTCAGAAGTCCACAATACAGAAGTTCAATGAAAACACAGTGTGTAGATAAGCAAGCCTGATGATTCTCAGATTTAAGCCCAGAAAATGGTAAAAAAAGGCAAGAAAAATTACCTGTAACTCAAAACTATACTAGGGCTGATCTAGGCAGCACCTAGAAGTACCTGCAGAAGTATCACTGTTTTGGGGTCACTTGATCTGTTCAGCTAGAGAAGAGGAGCTGAGCAGAGACCTCACTGCAGTCACAACTTCCCTGTGAGGGAAAGAGGAGGGGCAGGCACTGATCTCTTCTTTCTGGTGACCAGAGACGGGACCAGAGGGAATGCCCTGAAGTCCTGTCAGGGGAGGTTTAGGCTGGATATTAGAAAAAGGTTCTTCACCTAGAGGGCACTGGAACAGGCTCCCCAGGGAAGTGTTCACAGCACTGAGCCTGACAGAGCTCAGGAAGAGTTTGGATAATGTTCTCAGGCACAGGGTGAGACTCTTGGGGATGGTGCTGTGCAAGGCCAGGAGTGGGACTCAGTGACCCCTGTGGTCCCTTCCAACTCAGCTTATTTTGTGATTCTGTATCAACCATCATTCTGTTTGTCTTGCTGAGACAGTTTGAAAACCCCAAGATCTTCTACTGAAACATGATAACAACATTAATATCTTCCACACAAGGTGTTGCAAGTGGCAGAGGAGGAGGGAGTGTTTCAGCCTGCAAGCCCAGGAGTCACCCAGCCTAAGATGGTAGCACACGTTTTCAAATGCTTCCCAGTCAGAGGCACGTGCATGATCATCTCCTGCAGAAGAGAGGAACAGCTGGCTAATGAATACATTAGCCACATGCAATGTTAGGATTAATCAATCCAGCTACAGCTTCAGAAGTCCCAACACATCTATAGAGAGGAAAAGCTTTGCTCTGCCCTCTTATAGCAGCAGGCCACCTGCAGAATCAGTTACTCCAAAGCATGAAAACATTTCTGCAGACTCTGGACTTTCAAATGAGAACATGCACTCATTTAAGAAATGACAATTGAAATCCAGCAGTAACCAAATGAAAACTTCACTACTTACAGAAATTAATTTTTCATCTTGAAAGTAGGTTATGATACAGTTATCTGAATAAGTTTACACATAAAGACATTACATCACAATGTCCTACTTTACACATTGCTAAGTTTTGCAGCAACTAGAAAACTGAAGGAAATAAAATTCTCTTGTGGTTTGGCAACTAGAAAATGGAAAGAACACAATTTGTCAATTTTCAATACATCAGGATAATATTCTGGGAATCTGGATCCCTTACTAAGTCCTGATTCTTTCAGCATTGAAGAGATCAGCCAGAAAAGTGAAAATACATTAAGTATTGGGTTCAGAATTTTATAGTTTGAATGCACACTCTTCAAACACACATTTTAAAATGTGTTCTTGTCTCAACAAACTACAAGTGCTGGCCTAACTTGAATTGATTTGTCCATGCAATGAAGTGGTTGCTGAGTTGTTGAGTTGCTTTTGCTAGACAAAGAAAATAAGAATCAGAAACAGGCTTGTACTGAGTAGATTAAACTGAATTCTTGTAGACCTTCCAGTAAATCCACTAAAATTTTTTCCATTTTAAAATTTAGGTGGAATTGTCTTTTATGCAACAAATACAGTTCTAGTGTTCCTCAAATCTGTATCAGTACTTCAGAAAAAAAAAAAAAAGTAATAACCATGATCTCTAATTCTTACAATAATCATAGGTCTTGTAAAGCATGTTTTAGAATGTCAAATATGTACTGTTCAGCAGTACAATAAAATCAGAAAAGGATAATAGCTGATGCAGTTAATAATATCTACTGGGGCATTATCTCCTTAAGCTGCTCAAAGGAAAGACAAAATTCAAACAACTGGAATAAGTACTAATTTATAATAACTGAGTCACCACAGCGCAGCCTGTGCCTTGTACTGAATCTAATAGCTCATATGTTACAGCATCTTAATCTTGTAGTTGACATCCAATTCACTACTTCCCAAAAAGTTATTAGCAAAAATGATAACATCTGAATTTGCAATGGAAAAATGAATTAACATATCACCTCTAGTCCCACGGATCTTTTAGGCTCCCACAAGTTCAATTTTCTGTCTTTCAGAGGTCAACCACATTTGGCAGTTCCCAGTGCAAGCACTACACTACGATGTTAGCCAGCAGTACCACACTCTTGGCTCAGGGAGAGAATTTCTTCTTTACTTAGCATGCTTAAGTCCCACTACTGCCAGAAAATGTGCCAGTAAGAGAAGGGGAAAAAGTAACATAAATACTCTTATCAAACAGCATTTGACACTGGCTGTACCTAGGATCATGTAATGGAACTCAGGCTGAAGGATGGAGAAAGTATTCAAGCAGATTGCATTCTGTTGCATTGTGAAATACTTTTTGTAAGAAATGCCAGGTTTGTGCTCTATCAAGACCCCAGTTCTAGGTGATCTGAAACATTCTTTGAGTTGCATTCAGCATGTGAAGTAGCTCAATCTATCACTTCATTGCATGGACCAATCAGTTCAAGTTAGGCCAGCAATACTGGTTTGTTGACACAAGAACATACTTCAGTTATTTTTTGTTTGTCTACAGATATATCATGAGGTCAATTTAAATATTTTATAATTTTGAAAGGTCTTATTGTATTTAACAACAAATATCTTTTTTTTTCCTAGCTGTCTTGAATAGTATCAAAACTGTATCATCATAGTTCAGTAGTTCTGCAGATCTGGTTCTCCTTTCAAATCCAGATGCCACTGGATATTCAGCAGATGAACTCCTTAATGTTTAGATAGTTATCCTATGGGCAGATACTGGCAGTATTTTATTACAGTGGTAAAAGAGACTACTTTCATTTTACTGTTGTAAAAGGGTTTAACATCCTGCTACAGACATAAACCATCATCTGGCATGATGCTGAACATTAAAGTTCCAAGAAGAACAGCATTAAAGGAGACTACTATGAGTTTTAAGAGAAAAATTGGTCTCTAACACCTTAGGTTTGGGACATTTCAGAGCTGTTTGAACTTCTATTAAGCTGGTATGTCTCAATGCAGATAAGATTTGATTTGTGATGCATCACAGAGGATGAAAAGCGGGGGGAACTAGATCTAGCTAATTATTTTTTATCCCATGGCCTTCTAAAAATAAAATCCCTGGGGTTACCAGGCAAATAGTAGTACCAGGAAAATACTCCAGGGCATAAAAAGGATTCATTTTAATTGTTCCATCTTCAAGGAAATCCCATGCTTACAACTCAGACCTGAGACAGCAAAACTGTATTTGGGACATAAAAGTGGATGTGATGATGATTTCCCAACCCTGAGAAAGCCATGAATTTTGGCTTTTCATAGAATTATGTATCAGCTTTGTTTGGAAGGGACCTTGAAGATCATCTTTTCCAACCCTCCCTACAGTGGGCAGGAACAGCTTTCACTAGACAGCGCTGCTCAAAGCCCCGTCCAATTTGACTTCCAGGGAGGGGCATCTATAATTTCTCTGGGCACTTTGAAAGCTTTAGAATTGTTCTGCTGTCTGCAATTTCACAGGGCCTTCTTTGGCAACAAAGGTGAGACTGAGCAAAGGTTCTGCGCTGTTTCTCCTGCAGTTAGAACACAGATGTGGTATGCCAAAAATGAGGCATGGTTAAAATCTTGACATTGCCGAAGAAACACATGAAACACTCATCCAGCCTAGGCCAGGATGTAGCCCTTTCATGAATTTTCCCCTTAAATGCCTCTGCCTTAACTTGCAATTCACTTCTTGCAGCACCAAAACCAGCATCAACCCTCTGTGGGCTCCTGTAAGCCCCAGGCCATGGAGAATTGCACTGCAGGACAGAGTTTGAAGATGTTTTTCAGTTTATGGTTTTAGCTGTTCTTGCACTTCTGATCTGTCACTTCTGACTGCACAGCAGTGGGCTTTAAAAGCTGTTTTGACTGGGGCTGTGGCTCTAAAAAGAGATTTATGGAACCACTGAAAGTGCTGTGGAAGAAAAGATCAGAAATGTAGGCAATACAGCTTTAAACAAGCAATGCAACTGAACACACATTTGTGAAACTATTGTTAAGTGGCTGCATTTGATGCTGTCCAGAGATCACAACTTCAGATCAGAATCAATCTCTGACTCCTGAGCTCAGGGACCTGCTGCTTCCCTTGGGTTTGCCTTACTGTGTGGATGGATGTGGGTGATTTGGGAAGGCAGCTGTCACACACCTGCAGGAGAATGCTGCCATCCATCCTACTCATGGGACAAGGACAGCTTCTGGAATTCTATGGTAAGAAATTTTTGAAATTTAGCAAACATCTCCCCAAAACCTGAAGATAACTTTATGGGCTGAAGACATTGCTTACAACTTGAACCAAAAGTCATCACAAAAAGATCATTTTCTGTGTGAGGAAAGGAAATTGTTCCACTGAAACTGCAGGAACATGCTATAAAACATCCTCTTAATGAGGAATTAAAAATCTACAATTCGCAAAAGGTTAAGAATGTCTAAAAAAAATCCTCAGAACAACCCTAGACCAAACTGCTCCATTTAAACAGGAAATAGAAACAAAAACTTCATCTCAAGAGAGAAGTAACTCAATTATCTGACTGCTCAACCTAGTTTGTGGCGTCCCAGCTGATGTTAACTGTATTCATTACAACAAATACAGGTAATTTTGCAAAAATGCAAATCATAAATCAAATTCTGCTGTAGCCCTCCATCTACTCTACACAGCACCTGACTACATCTTGCAGCTGATCGGTGCTTTTATGAATATAGAAAAATATTTTTCAGACATAATTAAAATCTTGCAAAACCCACAGAGAAGATTTGGGCCAGGCCAGGATGTACCTTCTTTGTTAATTTGTCCAGTACAAGACATTGTAGATCAAGTTCTGTCCTAACTTGTAATTAACTCCAGAGGTTTGGAAAGATGAAGGGCAAAGAGAACACACTCTTACCTGCTGCCTGCCTGACACACAGAGCCAGATCAGTTCTGGCAGTGCTCACTGTTCAGCTACTGGCAGTGGCCACCCACCGGCAGGAGACAGAGAAACCTCCCTAACAGCCACTTCCATCAAGAGCCAAATTAGTGTTTGCAGTGGTCAGCCACTCACCCATAGTTGGAAAAGGCATCCACAACTAACTGTGCAAACAGTTCCTTAATCAACAGCTTAATCACAGCAGTTACTTCCCCACACTCATAAATGTAGGATTTAATGAACCATGTTCTACTTTGCCTGCAGTAATGAGGTTTCTACTGAATCTTTTCTTTCCTACAAGCAATGCCACCACAGTGTGAAATTGCTACTGACCACAGACACGCTCCTACGTCAATACAAACATCAGCTACAGGGCAATGGCTCAGGTTAGGTGAAACAAGGGACAGTGCAGGAGATGGATCAGGCTTGTTTGGCAGGAGTAAGACATGAGAAACAGGGTACATGCAGTGGTGATGAATCCAGCCTATTTCAAGTGTGGGAGAACTTCACTTAAATGATCTCCTCCATCCTAGTCTAACTCATGTCTGCAGTACAAAGCACTTAACCAGGGCATGTCTGGCAGTGAATGGTGCTTCTGTAAATGCTATATACACATGAAACAGTGTTAGACAGCAGCACTGCCAAAGTTTTGAACTCTGGGTGGGATGACTATCTTAACACAATTTCCAAATGCTGAGTGAAGAGCCAGCAAAAGGACAGCAAGCAAATATGATAAAACACAAGAAGCCTTGCCTTACAACTTCTATAGTAGGTTGCTATGCAGTCAGATCTAACAAAGAAAACACTAAGATACCTGAACAATCCTCCTAGCAGTCTCCTGCCTGATTATCTCTCATAACCTGAAGAAAGAAAAAAAAAAAAAAAAAAAAAAAAAAAAAAAGAGTAGCTATTTAACTGAGGAACACAACTGTTTATAATGAAAATAGTGAATCAAGAATTGAAAGACTGTCACTGCTCACCAGAGATGCTCTTTCCATTCTCTTTGTCTTCATAGATGATCTTCATCAGCATCTTAATGTCTCTGGGAGCTTTCCTATATGTAATGCAAGGTGTTAAGGTATTTTGAACACCAGACATATTAATAGTAAAATCATCCTTACATGCACAAAAACATAAATACTAGATTTGTAATCAGTGATGAACAAACAGTTTAATGGAGAATGAGGTCATAGCCTATTTAATAAATCCTGTTTGTTTTTTTAATCTGATCCTGCTTCAGATCCTGTTTATCTAGAGACAGGCAAACATCCACAGACAACTGAATAGGTAAAAAAGACTAAAATGTGAGAAAGCATCAAATACTCCAGACTTCATTGGCTGTGAATTCCTCTTTTACATTTCAGCCAAGCAGCTTCCTATTTGGATGCAAAATTGACCCATGGTCTCTGGCTGTGAAATGCACAATATTGGGAACTTGATGCTGATGTCATATTTATTGGTCCAAATTTTTAAACCACTGGAAAATCACAAGCTAGCCCTGCCTTGAGGGACACACATCAGTAGTCCTTCAATTCTCTACGATTCCAAGAAGTCTACCTCTCCATTCTGAAACGAAATATGGCTGACAATGATTTTCCAGAAGGGGAATTGCTCCAAACCTTTTAGACAAATTGGACCAAAATTTAATATAAGAACTAGCAAAAAAACCCCCAATTCCAATATTTATCTGGTTACCACTTCTAGTTTGAAGAAATTTTGGCCCCAAATTCTGCTCGAAGAAAGATGTTTATTTTGACTAAACAGACAAATGTAGAACATTGCCTAGAACATCTAAGTGCCTCCTCAGGTAGGCTTCAGCAGTTGCACTCTACTGAACAGCAGAATGAACCTACCAGCAGGAATCCAGGGCTTTTCCTCAGTCCTGCTCTCATACCTTCATTCCCAGGAGAACACATGCTGAAGCCTTCTGTTTCCAAAATCCAGGACTTTATGCATCGTCCCCT
The DNA here is from genome assembly GCA_013400215.1 of Cisticola juncidis. Taxonomy (NCBI): domain Eukaryota; kingdom Metazoa; phylum Chordata; class Aves; order Passeriformes; family Cisticolidae; genus Cisticola; species Cisticola juncidis. The sequence continues at coordinate 1,446,073 of VXBR01000875.1, forward strand.
GATGGTGGAATTGTACTGTCCTCAGGAACTGACTAAACTCATTGAAGATGAAGACAGGGAAAGGCAGAATTTTCAGGACTGTTTTCCAGGATGCACTGGAGGAATGGGGTGTGAATTAAATAAAGATTTCCATCCTGATTAATTTTTTCCAAAAGGGTTTAAAAAGCTCTTATTTTATTTGTGGTAAATGCCCACTACCCTCAAGGTAAATGTTCCGGCAAATCTCCAGACTGTAAGAACACAAAAACTTCTTGCTACTAAGAATAAATCCAAGATTAGTCCATAGCTTGAAGTGACAATTTTTTATTTTAGGCAAAAACAAACAAAAAAAAGGCCAAAAACATTCCGCTATTGCAGTTTGTAAAATTTTCACTGTTTTCAGTAGAAACAGTTCACAAATCAGAACGCAATATTCAAATAACATTGTGCAAAATTGTACTGGCATAACTACACATAGCAAAAAGACTAGTGTAAATCAAGAATTCCATTGAAATTAGTTGAGCTGCTCCAGTTTTACAACAGTGTACATCACCTCAGAATAGGCCTTTTTTTGCAGAACATCCCTGGAATTCCTCTTGCTTACAAAAATCGCTTTACGTGCAACAAGTAACCTATCAGTACAACATAAGCAAGAACATCTCCACAAGTTATCACAGTGTAACAGAGGAAAAACATGTCAGTCAATTTCATACAAAGGCAAATCTAATGGCAGTTTCGAACATTCCTTGACTGCTACCCTCAAAAATTGCACATTTCAATATACAAAATAATTTAGCATGTAGCCAGGCAATGTTCTTAACTATTGGTACATTGACAATTAGGACGGATGATGTGTTCAGAAGAGGGTTGTTTTCTTTTTTTAACTTAGTAGATTTTCCATAGAGTTGCTTCAAAAGTTTGTGTAATAAATGTTAATTTGCAGTGTTATCAGGCCAAGTCCTCTTCTGCTATTCAGATAGACCTGTCAACACTACAGGAGTCTCTGTAGTCAAATACAAATCCCAATGAAGACCATTAAACAAAGACCATACCTTAAGTATTTACTGATGACATGCAGTGAAACCAAGCAAGCAGTAACAGGACTCCATTTACATTTGGAGCATTCAGAAAGAGACCTTGTGGTTCAGCTGGGGTACAGGACTGGAATTTCACAGAACACTTGGGAATAGTTAACATTCCCTCTCCACTTTACGTGCAAAGTAACAGTTTCCAAACAATGCATCCAAGTCATTCTTTGTATAAACAGAGCGCTGACAGCAGAACTGATTTTCAGAGCTGCTGAATGCTCACAAACTCACATCAAGAAAATACACAGGTTCATCTTGTAGTGATTGGTCACTTTGTTTTCCTATATAGCCATATTCAGAAAAACAATTCTATAAGAACTTTTTGATCACAGTAAAACCAGTTGTTCCCCAGTGCTTTTCACCTCCCTAGGTTATGAAGGGCTTACCTTCTATTGCCTTTCCTAAGAGCAAACATTTTTGGTGTAACATATATCAACCTGGCTCAGGTCCAAGTCATTTGATGATGGGCACACACCTGAAGGATGGAATTATATGGAAAAAGCACAGTCCTGATGTTCTCAAGTGCTTGGGTGCTTTTATTTCCTTTTTGCAGTTTATTTTAATCTCCTGAGGACAAGTAAGAAAACACAAGCTTTGCTTTGGAGATGCATATAAGTGTGCGTCAATTCTGGAAGAGAACACTCTGCAAGTCTGTACATGGAAAAAAATAATAAAAGGTTCTCAAAAATACCAGCTCTGCCTCGAACCACACAGGTAAAAGCAGCAGACCTATCCAGACTGTATGTGCGGATGCACACAATAAATCAAGATATTCACCAAGTCACCCTGCAGGAAGAATCTCTGTAACTGCAAATCTCTGGTGACTTCCTACACATCCTCCTTTGCCTTCTCAGCTTGATGGAGAAGCTGTCAAGTACTCAGCAAGAAAACATTTAGCAAGGAAATATGGACATCACTGGCACTAAGTTTCTGTGAAGACATCAGTCTGCATTTTAGAGATGGCAGGGAGAGAGAACAGATAATACCTCAGGCAAGGAATTACTGTGGCACTGAATTCTCTTAACAAGCAACAAGAAGTTTGGCCTGAGGCAGAGGAAAGGTTAATGGATATGACTTTGTTTCCTTCTTCTCAAAAAGCTCAGCCTCAGTGTTTTTCAACAGTCTCAGACTCTGAATTCCAGGAAATCGTATTTTAGAACAAATCAAAAAATAGCCCTGAGACTAAACATACTTTATAAGAGCTGCTATTGCTTTACATAAGTCAAACACAGCAATCATTTACTTCCACAGTAAGCAATATTTAATTTTCATCCCTTTTTTCCTCACTTGGGATATGTACCTGAAGCCAAGAATTTCTTTCCAAGATATTTGTACTTAAGCATTGTCTGTTACTTTTCCAAGTACTTAAATGCTACAGGATTATAGCACCAAGCAAGGAAAGAATAGCTAATGCAGGTCAAACTTTACCAAATGAGCTCTCTTCCCCTGTGCCTTGAGTTTTTGAAAAAACAATTCTAATAGTCACAACTGTCACCATGGACCTCATTATAACAAACTCCTTCCTTGTGATTTAAGTAGAATTTACAACTGGAGTCACATTATTTAGTATATCTCAAAATCAACAGCCACTGTTATTGAACACAATCACCAGCCTTTAAGTGTGGCTAGAAGAGTAGAACACCAACAAAACAAGAATATCAAATGTGTCAAGTTGTGCATAAAAATAGACCTTTACTTTTTCTTGAGCTACAAAGTAGGCAATCAAGGAACTGACTAGGTCTATGCATAGTTAGGATTTTAAGTAAGCCAAAAGAATTTGAACTTTTTCAGTAAAACTGTGCTTGTGTAATGCACAGGTCAGCTCCCCCCAAAAATGGACATCCCACTCTATACAGAAAACAATTTTTAAAAAGCTCCATGCACTCTCAAATTGATACAAATACTTTAGCTAACAGCTATGCTATGGCACAAGACAGCACATACAAATTTAAGGCTAATTTTTGTCTGCACACATCAAAACTTGTCTCAGAACAAGAGCTGTCATATTTTATTAACTCTGAGTCTTTAGTGTGGATTCATAATAAACTTGAGCTGCCATAGCAATAGTAGAGTTGTCCTGCATATAAAAAAGACTGAATGTTGTCCTGAATGCAGTTTTTTTATAAAAAGCAAAAACTTGACACATTTACATTTGGTTTTTATCAGAGCAGCTCACTAATTTGTACAGTACATTGTCCAATAACATACAAGGTAAGCTACCAGAGATACTCAAGTACTACAACAACAGGTGCAAAACAAAGTCCTACAGTAAGAAAGCCCATCGCTGTTTGGCAGAGTCACACTTTGTGATGAAAACAAACATCAGAATGCATTTTGGTGAAGACAGTTAAGTGTCAAGGCTGTAATAAAGGCTATTTGTTAACTTTAGCCCTTCTTCATGGTTCTTAACCATGCAGTTAAGATCTCCTAATAAAGCACTAGGCAGTTTGGCAACAATGAAGTTCTTTACATGCTACTGTTAGAGAAATAGAGAACAGACTTAAAAGCACTTCCTTCACCTGAATATGATCTGTATTCAGTCACACCAGGTTTAAACAAACCGATGTAAAGCAGTACATTTTGGACTTCAAATTGCACTGTAGTGTTTCAGAAGAAACAGATTAATATCCACAAAGCCTAGAAAATAACTATTAACTAGCGAAATTACACAAGTTTGATGCACAAAGCTGCTTATTTTTAAAACTGTTCCTAAACAACTCCAGGTGACTGATAATGTCAGTGCAAATCAAAACTGTTACTTCAAAACAATCCTGTCCATTTTCATGGGAAGATAGATAGTAAACCAAATTATGCTTGTTTGCTAATTTAACAGATGAAATACTTCCATATTTTCTGGTACAGTTTTAATGTACTGATTTTTTTTTTGCATAACATTTGGAAAATACTATAAATAGAGAACTTGCACATTCTAGTATGACTTACACTTACTTGCTGAATAAAGTACACAGCAATCATTGCATACATAGCAATAAACTAATACAGGAGTTTAAGGAACAGCAAATAGGCATCAAAATTATGCTTATTATCTGCACACATATGCAGGGTATTTTTTCTCTCAAACAAAATGTTTGCAAGCAATATTAAGCACTGAACAAGACTGTTAGGTTTGCAGTGTCATCTCTAAATAGTTGCCATTACGAGGAGACCTGAGAATACAACTGACCCATGGAGGCTGTGTAGATGGAAGTTGTGTATTTGCAAGCCAGTGAGACCTGCTTGTGTGTAACAGACCAGTATTCAGACCCAGACACTGCCCACAAGGACACCTACTTTGAAATTACTGAATCAAACTCTGTTGAGAGGTACAAGATCAACTTGTTTTGTAAGTGACTATGACACTGGTCTTCAGGTCATTGAGTTTTCTGCATACCTGTAATTGTATTAACTCAAACCCAAGTAATGCACTCCAGGAACACATGAGAAACCTCAGCAAAGTTCCTGAACAGCTTCTGTTTGCAGTTGCCTTTCTCCCTCATTTTTGCCTTTTATTGTAATTTCAAAGCAACCATTAACTGCCATATTATCAGGACAAACCAAGTATCAAAAAAATCCTGTTTTACATGCCAGCCTAAGCTGCTAGTCAACAAGAGAGAACATATCTGCTGCTGTAAACTTCTGCATAACAGATATCATGCCTGACAAACCATCACCTTCAACGGACACACAAACACCACTATGACAAAAGGGAGGAAACCATGCACAGGTATTTCAGTATTATGTGGCCAGGGTCTATAATACAGTGATGAGTCATGTCAGAGCAAATTTGCACCAACTGTGATTAATGATTCAGGCTGACTCTTAAGGATCTAAGCAAGCCTGTAAGAGACAAATATTTTCTGGAAGAAAGAATACTGAGTAAGAGGACAGTATGTTTTTCCCCTACATCTGCACAAAAACTCTATGGACAAACAGAACAATACCAGGGCAAGTGCTTTAAAATGCAATTTTCCAGCCAATAAACCAACACTAGTAGGAATTCTGTGAAGGATTTTAAGAATGTGATTTACCAGAAGCACAAATTTTTGATATTAAAAAATGTACACTATATGCTAACACTGTTTTTGCATACTTTTCTGTTTTCAAAGTTTCAAACATATTAACTTGTCTTGCTTTTTTTAGGTCTGAGGCTGTTCAGCAAGGTCACATAATTTGAGACTGCTGTAATAGTTCAGCAATCCTTTGGTCCCATCAGCTGTAAGCCAGCCAAATAGAAAAGAACCTTCCCCAACAAAGGAAAAAAAAAAGGGTAAGGGGGATCATCACCAGGAAACACCATCTGCTACAAACCAGAAAAGGCAAAATTTTGTTACAAAATACACATTTTCATACAAAAGATGTCTTGCAAAACCATCTGATTGCCCCTCCCTCTGAAGATTACAATGGTAGATGGGATCAGCTGGCTGGTCTTGAGATTTGTTTTAATGGGGAAAGAAAAGTCAGAGGACACACACCATCACAACAACTGGTCCTTTAAATTGCAAAGGAATATGACAGTCTGTTTTCACCAGTGTTTAAAAAAAGCAGGAGAGAAACAGAACCAGAGTCTTCAAAAGCAGAAAGTACAACAGCCTATCAGCTGATGCATCCTCCTGAACTTCTCAGTGAGCTACCAAACAGTCAATTATACAAAGAGTTCGATCATGGCAGTGCCATAAATTGTTAAAACAATGCATGTGTGTGATCAGAAAGGTCCGGTCAACTGGTTCCATTTTTTTCCCAGTAGTTGCCCAGAAAAATGTCAAGACAATTTAAGTTATTCTTCAGCTTCCTCAATACATCCTGACTGCTGGAGCAGAGAGGTCTGTGGCATTACTGTACTTGTTCCACGAGAGATCCTGTCTTGATCTGTGCTTGTAGTCAAGGAAGCCATGGAAATGGGCTGTAACAAACCAGGCGTCATGCTGGAGGAGACAGTCAGGCTGTGTGTAGTGCCCTTAAGTGTGAGATCCTGTGTGGGAAGAAGTGGCTTGAGGATGCTGACAAGACAGAAAGCAGAGCCACTTTTTGGAATGAAATTCACTTTGTTCTTGTCAGGGCAATAGAAGGCTGGAATTTCATGCAATGGCTTTGGCCTGGAAATAAAATACACACAATAGGTTCATGGAACAATCAAATTCTGCCAATAGCAGGGATGTATTGCTGAACACATCACCAGAAACAAGTTGAGGTTTCAATTTGAAGCATTTCAGCTACTCAATAATGCCATAATGACACTCAGAGCACACAGCAAATAACAAGATGGTTTAAACTGCTTGTTTACACATGCTGCAACACAACACCATGTTCTTAGGGCAGGCTGTTTCCAAACCTAAGGAACTCAACCAACTTCATGCTCGATCACAAACCCTATCAATGAATTAGCACATTCATTATATGAGAAAGTATATTCAATAGTGTTCTTTAGAAACTTCCACAGCCCAATCAGTTCTGCCCCACATACAGACACTATTTATACAGCAAGCCATGTGAAAGAGAGCTGGCATAGCAATGATCCTAATATTGCATATCTCAGATGGGTTCAGGATCATCGGGGGATCCCCTTTTCTATACTTTTTGCCTTCTTTGCATGTTCACATGGGAGCGCCCTGACTCTCCACAAAAGATGACCCTGATCTTACTACAAAACTCAGTGCAGAGAGTAAAGTGTAGTTTTCATGATCAAGTGCCTATAACCTGGGAAAGAAGTGTGGAACACATACTTAGATCCTGAATTGCAGTTTCACCATCTCAGCATAGAACTCAGCCCAAGACATGTTTTAATACAAACAGAGCTGGAATGGAAATCATGGATAGCTTGGGAATGCCTTCTGTGTTCACTTCTGCATTCTAACGCTGCAATGTAAATCTACTTACAGTAGCCAAAGCCTGCTTCAAGACATCTGCTTTAAAGTCTCTCTTTACTGCTTGAAAATAGTAATCAGAAATTTTTATTCACTTTTTGTTGTTGCCAGCATTGTCCTTTAGCCTATAACCTCTCCCTCCCCTTCTTGTATTCGTATAAGAGCCATGTTCACTTCTGTGTGTTTTACTAAGCCAAGCAAGACAATCTTCCAGCATATTCTTGTAGAGATATTTTATTCTGAAAAGTAATTCTGTTCATGACATAGGGTACTTTTCCATGCTAGCTGATTCCCCCAGATGTCCAGAAAATCCAACCCCACCTGAAAATTTTCTTCCCGAAAGAAAATCCTGTATAGGATTTTCAAATAGAAATTATGTTAAATGAAGGTTGAGCTTTAAATAGGTTCACTCATGTATTCCACAGAAACATGGAATTCAAGTAACAGACATGAAAATATGTTTATGAGACTGCAGTGTCTGAGGACTGCCATAGCAAGGCAGAAACTACTGTAGAAGCCTGTTTCACTCTACAACAGAACAGTCCTACAGTTACTCAGAGAGGATTTTCGAAAGGAAATGCAAATACAAGTCAAACTGCAACAGAGTATGTTCCTGTAGCAAGTGAATACTATCTGTTGGCAACGTGGTTTCCACATGCTGAAATAGAGACAGGTAACTTCAGTTACTGTAACCCTTCCTACATTGCTACAGGACAGGTTGTAGCGACCTCTCAAAATCCATTTGCACAGGTCAGCCAATCTTATTTTTTTTTAAATATTTATACTAGATGTCATTCTTGAGATAATATAGGCATAACAGGGTTGTAATCAATTTACACTCCTTGTGTAACAAGATGCAATTTTTAAGTGTAGGTTAAGATTCTTGCATACAAGAGACATGAGGGTTACAAAACCCCCTCTGAAATAATAATAAAACACAACCTCCCAGAATATTCCCAAATGACAAAAGTTGGCTTTTTCAGAATAATCAAGGCATCAAATACTCAGGGTCAAGTTCACTTCTCTGTCACTAGAGGTTTCACGACTACATTGATTTAGCTGCAAAGAATATGGTCTTCAGAGTCTAGATTAGTGGATGTGCCTGTCAAGCTGTGACATACATGAGCTGATGCACCTGTACTACAGCCTGTTATTACCTATCTACCTATTTGATTGAGTTCTTCTCCCACTATCTGCCAAGTAAGTCACTCCTCTCAAATTATGCTGATGTTTAAAAAATACCGCTCAATATTTTAACACTTAATTCCAGCAGTAAAATACATACAGATATGCCAGTATAAAGTCACACCAAAAAACACAGATCAGACTGTTAGCATAGCTTTAGCAACTGGACTAATAGCTTCTAGCTGACACAAAATCAATAAAGCAATAATTAATCTGATTATTAGATGTTATTTCTTATGTAGCAAAAAAATCAACTTACAAGTTCTCCTCAAAGACTTTCACCTTCTCACAGCCCTCAGGAGGTTCACGCTTGAACATGTAGCTGTTGTTGGGTTTTGGCGAGGTAGCGTATTTTGGCAAGGGAGAATTATTCCCATTTTCTGCAGGAACAGAGTTTCTCATTACTGAAATATGACACACTACAATAAACCACAAGAGCTACCTTTAAATGTCCCCTGAATTTAAAGCCACTTCATTACCAATGATACAAAATTCAAAAACATTTTCACTTGCCTTCAAAGCCTTCATTTGCAAATAAGCTTTCTTATCTCAATTCCTTTCCCTCTTTCGAAATATTTCTCCTTACAACCTTTCCAGGCTCCTCTGCAATCTCTGATCATTCCTGGACATTTTCAATTTATAACTGCAAACCTAAATCTATGGTTCTGTGCTGTCACCACCTACCCAAAAGAAATGGGCAGAAGCCATATTCTTAGAAAAACAGAACAGGTTTATGTTGAATTATAAACTTCTCCTAGGATGTCTCAAAATATTTCAGATAAAGAAAGAATAATTAAATAAACCCTAAACATGTGCGTATGAAATGCTGTAAGGCTGCAGATTTTGGCCAAGATCAAGAAAAACACCCGACACAAGCAACAGGACTACTGTGCTGTTTCACCTGTTACTGTACATTCTTGCTTCTTCAACCTGCTTAAGATACTCAAAGAATCTATTATCTAAAAAAAAGCTTTCTGGGAAGTACATTCCTCTGTCACATCTATCCAGCTTTAATTAATATAGGCATACACAGTATTTAGAGCAATTTGGAAAAAAACAGATCACATAAAAAACCCACATTCTACCATTTCTCCATGGATGCAGGGAACAAACCCTCTCTTTTACCTATGTATTTACGTGCATTGCATAATTTCAGCATTGTTGAACTTAAAAGTGACACGGTACCTTTATCTCTGGAATCACCAAGAAGATCATCTGCAGGACATGGACTTTCCTCACTGCCTTCATTACAGATGGTAAGGAATGAGGTTGGAGATACTGACTGGGAGCGGCTGCTGTTGTTGCTGCCCTTGTCTGCTCCGCCAGGGGTCTGGGTATCAATGCTGCGAGTGCTGCTGCTGCGCTGCACCAGCGGAGGTGGGGCACGGTGCCCATCGGGAATATCTTGAGGCTGTTAAAAATTAAAGGTATCAGACAGCTGCTCTTGTCTGGGTAGTGATTTCTTTACATCCAGTAAATGGTGAAGGTCTTTTTGGGTTTTATAAAACCATTTGAGGTAGAAAATTCTATTCACTATATGCAACTCCAAAAGAAACAACAATGTCAGGTTCAGAAACTAACGATAACAGCCTTTAAGATTTCACATCATCACAGAATTGCTGAGGCTGGAAGGAACCTCTTAAGATTATCAAGTTTAACATCTCTGCTCAAGCAGACTCAGGTGGAATAGTGTGTCCAGGACTCTGTCCAATCAAGTTTTTAATATCTCCACAGACAATGTTTCCACTGCTTCTCTGGGCAACTTGCTCCAGGTTTTGCACACCTTCACACATTAAAAAAAACCCCCAAACCTAACGTTTTTAAATTTATGCCCACTGCCCCTTGCCCCATCACTGGGCACTGCTGAAAAGAGCCCAGCTCCCTCCATTTCTGCACGAGATATTTATGCACATTGATAAGATCCACAGAGCTGTCTCTCCTTAAGGCTGAACACTTCCATCTCTCAGCTTCTCTTCATATCAAACATTCTGGTTCCTCAGTCATCTTCCATCTGTATTTCTGATACCTTATTACTAAATTCACCTCTAAATACCATTAAAATGAATATTAAAAATGGGCAAATTATGATTCATCTAGGATGGGGATAGTTCAGCATGGGCACAAAGAGTTACTACAAAAACTCTCAAAACAGACATTTTGCTTTTCGCTGTTCCATTGGCAGTTCTTATTTAAAGGAAATAGGTTCAGATTCAAGCTTTAACTCTTTCATTTCTTTTGCTTTCCAAGAGACTTTTAAACTAACCTTATTAAAGAAAATAATAAATACAAATATAAATAAGAAATTCCAGACAAATTTAATTCAAAAATGGTGCAAATTAAAGTTTATTACTTGATGTCAAAGCAAAACCAAAATAATTATATAGAGCAATTGGTAGCAGATACGTACAACAAGCTGTTCCTCTTTGTCTCCCGTCTCCTTAATTATTATCTCAATCTCTTGATTCAATCCCTCTACACTGTTTCGGAATCGTGAGCCCGTTGATTTGGTAATAGGTATCACAGGAACGAGAGCACTCTTTGGGATGGGAGCCTAAAGAACCAGAGACAATAAGAAAACAATGTAGATTTATTTACAAAACAAAGTTACTGTTTCTACCCAAAAGTGACCCTTGAAACAGAATCCATCTACACTTCACTTTAAAGGATTTTTACATGAAACCATAGTGATTGTGTTCAAATGGATGCTTGAACTGAAGACAGACATCCTGAATTTTGTTTCAAATCAAATTTCTAGCAGGAAAAGCTATAAAAACTAGTCTCAAAATCTCCCCTGATATGTGGTCTGCCTCTAGCTTAACACAGCTTTACAAGAGAAAATGAAACAGTAAACATTTAAATGTAAGTAATTTTGAAGCCTTTAAAACACATTCATATTTCTCCCAAAGTGAGCTATACCAAATGTCACAGCACTCATTGTTGGATTGTAACCACATTAAAATTGTATTTTAATGGAAATCTGTGGCCACCTGCAATAACATGACACAGACAGAAGGAAAATTATTCTACAAATGCAAGACTACACTATGTTAAAAATTAAAACAAATGTGTTAACAGTATTAAGACAGAATAAAAGGCTGACAAAACAACCTAGGGAGATTTCCACAGAAAAATAAAATCCCAAACCCAAATGTTAATACTTAATTGCTTCAGAATGAAGATTAACAGTTTAAAAATCCAGTGATTCAAAATATGCACAAAAACTTCATTCTCAGAAAACACATTAGTGGAATTTCCCCAAGCTCCCTTTGGCACACCACAGCTTCTTGAGATTTCCCAGTCCCTCCATTAGCATCTGCCCTCCTGTTAAAAGATCTCCCTACAGAATATGAGAAGATTCTGCACTCATTAAGTAGGGATATACTACAGGTAATGTAATACTTCCTGCAAACATTTGGTTCAACTCAAAGAGCAGCACAACACACTTAATTCCCATGTAAAATTCCTGGACTCTATGGCTTAGTGTAGCACGATTGAGAGCATCTCCCCTACTGACTGAAGGACCAGCATTATCTGGTCTTCCAAGTGCATATTTGTGAGGGGGTTTTATTTTAATTTTTCCTTTAAGTAACAAGACTACATAGAAAGACACCAAAGCATTTTAATTTCCTGTGTACATTCTCAAAAACCACACAAAGCTTGTCTGGCAGAAAATCTACCTCAGAAAAATTAATCTAAACAAGATATTTCAAGCACAGATCATAACGGAGACAATCACATATCTCTACAGCAGCAAAACTCATGAATTATATTGGTTCTGGTTTCCTGAAACATTAGGTTAGCCATTAAAAAACCCAAAACAAAACAAAAACAACCTCAAAAAAGACTTGCACAAGAACTACAAAAATTTCTGTTCAGGAAATGCTTGTCACTCTGTTTCTGTCAACAAAAACTAAACATTCTCATAGTGGCTAAACTTGTGAATTGTTCCTAAAGTCTTGCCTGAAGATGAAAAAAAAAAACACTGGAGAGGAACACAAAAAAGTCTGAGAAAGCAACCCTGCTAATTCTGTTCCAAGCAAGGCTCAACAAGGCTCCAAGACTCCAAGCTCAACAATCCAATAAACTAATACAGGTTGATATTCAGTCACAATATAGGTATATCAGCACAAGTTCAGGCACTAAAGGCTGTTTATGCACCCAGTTATTCAGCCTACACATTCTTAGGACAAACTGAGCTTGTTAAACAGTAGAACTCAAGTACGCTTTAAGACTTCCCCAGTCATTAGCAAAATGTGGAAATTCTTCACCTTTAAATGTGATTGCCTACCACAAAAGTTCTTAGGTTCATTCTACAATTGAAAGAGCTCAAAGTAGACTCAGTAGAGTTCAATATAGTGAAGTACAGCATGTTTCATTTCCAAGACAAATAATATCCTGTACATGACTGAGGATGATGTCTTAGCCCAGGGTGCCAGAGGGTGGAAAAGGAAGGAGGCATCATAACATGGGTAGAACAATCAGCCTCAAAAGAAGAAACTTTTTATTTCAAACCCTGCCTTCACAGAGGTCTGCATGGACATGCAAGAATAGGCTCCCAACCTTTGACTATTCATCTGAATACCTGGGAATGCTCATCACGAGGCAAGGTGCCAACCACAGGATAATAATTACTGTGCTCACACAGCAACACACTGGCACAGAGTTTTCAGTTCCAAAACTTACAGGTACGGCCTAAACTCACAAGGTAGGATAAAGGGGTGATGACAAATCTAAAATTGTTCACAGGCATTTCAGGGAAAATGCTCTAAGCTCCTTCAAGATAGGAACGTGTAAAAAAAATTCTGAATATTCTAATTACTAAATTCTGGTTTCCACACAGTCCTCCCCACAAATCCTGAAGGAACATAGCTCTTGCCAGAAATTCTAGTTTAGAAGTTCTCAAAAAAAAAAAAAAAAAAAAGAAAATCCTGGAACTTTGCCCTTGATGACTACAGTTACAGATTTTCACTCTGAGTTAAAAAACAGCTGTTAAATGCCACTAATCTAAACTCTTCACTTACTGTTTGAATCCTTCTTTAACGTCTTCCCTTTGAAAGTAACTTGACACAGCTGGCACAAAATTCACCAAGAAAAACAATGTTTTGTTTTGTAACAGTCCTGGAAAATCTGCTTTGCTTGAATTTATATTTTATGGTTTGTTTCACAAGCCCAAAAACGAATTATTTATTGCACAAGATTTTATTCACAAACTATAATATTTGGCAGAATGTAAAGACATCCATACCAGAGGCAAAATAATAAAGTAATTATGATTTTAAACAGTTATATACATAATTTGGGGAGGTGTTTTTCAGAATAGCAGCATCATTGTTCATTTTGAAATTAAGACTCACTAAGAACATCTGTACTAAAGTGCCAATACCTTAGCATTCAGAAACCCACAGGTTTGTAGAATGCCAGGCAAACCTGTTCAAACGTGTGTAATTCTCCAGTGTACTAAAGGGCCTACATCAGAAGTTCCTCAGTATACTTTTTGGTTGAAAATGTCCACAAGTTCTACAAATTCAGGTATAACACCTTAACCAAGTACACTGATCTGCCTTTTGTTTTGGTTTTTTTAACCAACAGTTTGACACATATTGTGTGTTGGTTTTCACGAACTTTCTCAAAACTCCCTAGAAAGGCATTGGGTCATTTCTTTGTCTTTCTTTGTTCATAATTTTGGACTGTTCTGACTCAAGCAGACAGTAAAATCAGCAGCACAGTACACTGCACCCACACTTCAGTAATCCCAAAATTGCTATGGCAAAAAATGTCATTCTAAAAAAAAATCCTAAATATTTTCAGCAGCAGAGAATTCAAACTACCCACAAAGTGAATTCAAGAGGCATGCAAATCCTGAAGAGTTGTGACTCCTAATTAAATGTTCTAGAGCAGGGATAAGAAGTTACTGTCTGAGGCAAAAAGTGCCAATGACTTTTATACAAAGTAGGAGTTAAGAAGAACAGAGCAGAAGAAATTCAAAATACTCTATTTTGTTATTTTCCTTCTTGAAGTAGAACACATTCACTCAGACATCTGACTTTGAAAGAATGAAAGAACCCGGCCTAAATTATTTCCAGAAGGATGGAATGACAGAAATGAAAATTTTCTTTAACTGTTGTCAGATTATATTTATTGGAACAATTAATGGCATTTCAGGCATAATTGGGAATAGGATTAGATTTTCAGAGAAGCTTCACATCTGAAGTACTTTCTCAATTCACAACACTGACAGCTTCCTAGTTTCTTTCAACTACATTGCCTTGCCAAGGCTATTGTGAGGGATTTGTTCTTTTTGTAACTGTTAAAGAAGTTGTGTGTATCAAATGTTCATTCAGATGAGATATCAGTAGGGAGAGAAAAAAAAGTTTCCTTCTGAAAAAATGACCAAACTTTTCTATTGGTTTACTTGAAGTTACTCATCAAAAACACATTTGAAAAAGGAGCTGTGTTTCTAAAAGGTGACCATTTTTTTACACCTGTTACCAATTCAGCTAAAAATACTACACATCTGTCAACTTGACCTCATTAGAAGCCTTGAAATAAAACTGAAACTGCACACAGAACATGTGGTAGCCTAACCATCACAATTTTTGTAGAAAGGATTATTACTTTAAGCCTCAAAGCATGTTAAATGACAGAGAAAAAAGATCTTAAAAAGGATGAATGAAGTTACAAATTGTGTGAACACTTCAATAAATAATTCCATGGAGCACCCTTTTGTCAGGTAAACTCTCTAAATCTCATCATAGTATTAGATGAGTGTTTGGCAAGACAACAAAATGTGCTCAGAAGAATTACCTTTAATCTGAGTATACAGTTTTACCAGCAGTTTGCTCCATGCCATATTCCACATACAAAGTCGTAATTATTACAGCAACATGGAATGAAGAAGATGATCTATAGTTTTAGATTAAATTTATCTGTCATCCTTTTGTGGAACATGCAGAATGCACTTTAAGAACCATGCTTTAAGGATGTGTTTAACCATCTGAAATTATTTGAAAATGGGAGTTCAAAGCCAGCTCACCCAAGAGACAAAAAGTTCTGGGGCTCATCACTCAAATAGCCAAAAGAAAGAGTTCTATTTCATAGAATCCATTTCTAGGTACAACATATTTAGCAGTCTGTGGTATTTCTAAGTTCCTTCTAAGACAAATCACAACCTTGAAAGGACATAAAAATAGTATTGGCTACCCAACATGGCCAAAAAGCACACAGCCTTACCTGACTGTGGTTAATGGCTGCGTGGTTGCCATGAAAAGGAGACTGTCTTTCCTTGTCCCGATGATGCCTGCTGCTGTGTTTGCTTCTCTGCAGCTGCTGACGCAATTTTGCAATCTAAGGAAGAAAAAATTCCTGTCAGATTTCAAGACGTGTATTCAGGCACACAGGTAATTTCATCAATTTATTCCACCTTTTAGTTAAAATTATTTGCTACCATAACACTCATAATTATTGCCAGCACTAGATTATACTCAAGTTCTTGCAAACCTAGTGTGATAGTTTCCAGTTCAGCTGATGCTCAGAAGACACCTCTGGAGGTTTAGTGGAAAAACTTGAAATATATAAAGTTTGAAAGTAGTGAGATCATGACTGTTATTTTCCTCTTTGATGAAAAAGTGTCACCTGCATTTAACACTTTCTTTCCCACACACTCAGATTAAAAATATTAATTGACCTGCACTGTTATACTAAATCAATATCAAATGAACAGCCATTTTATATTTTTTACCAAGCCCACCATCTGTATAATTAAACAAAGCAGTAAAATACTCCTGCCTTCCTGAAGCATCATGGTATCGGAGCAGACCAAAAAAACATTTAATCCAAAGTTATCTGAAGGAACAGTGTTTCTGACCTCCTTGAGTTGTTCATTGCTGCCCCAGGATGATGAACGTTTGTGTGAGCTTCTCTTCTTTTCTAAATATTCTTCAGCCCAGGCACTTTCTGTCTGTAGGAAGAAGATTACAGGATTAATTAAAAAAGGTAATTGCTACTTTCTGGCATAATATTTTGAGACAAATTAGAAAAGAGAACATTTAAGATATGTTAGATTCATAACTGAAAGTGAACAGTAACCAGCTAGAAGCCTTTCTCACTTGTGAAGTACAAAAAAGCAGAGTGAAAAAAAAATATATAAATTATATATATAAAAACCCCCAAACCCACAACTTTCAGACCTAGTGTAATATGGGGATGCGCTGGTTTCCCTTCCAAATGACTGAGCAGAAGGCAGTGCTCAGCAAGATGTACCACAGGATGCTACAGAGCTCTGAAGAACCAGTGTGAGGGTGCTGAGCTGGGAGGAGATGGTATATTGCATTTCCTGCACAGATGCTGACCTTGTTATTTCTGAAGCATTAGCAAGGGTGCCTTGGAGTAAGTGCTGTGAAAGCCTGCACCAACACAGCTCCAAAATCACATTCTTGCTCTCAAAAATGAGAGAAAGGAAAGCAAGACATACCAGCACCACTAGGGCTATTGCAAAGCAGGGAATAAATTTATTAATGTTTCAAAAGGTTCCAGGTACACAGTTGTCCCAGGCAAAGCAGAAAGCAACATAGATAATACTAAGCTAGTTTCACTAAACCAACAGAGCCATTCATGTTTAGTTAAAAATCTCACAAGTGTTTTGTGGTGAAGGAGTTCTGAGAAATGCAAAGTATCATTAAGACACACTGTATTTCAGTTATGAAAATGCACAGGCATGAGTGTGATAATACTGAAGGCTTTATGGGCGGTTTGTATTCCTACATAGCCATCTCCAGCAATGTCTTCAAAAGCAGTGAACTGTAAAGGCTCTAAGAAGACAGTAGCATCTATCAGGAATCTCTGAGCAGTCCCAGGAAATACACCTAATGAAGCAAGGGGAAGAATTTCTCGAAGCATTTTACACACTGAAAGAGACAGCAAATTCCTTTAAATTCACTCTTGCCACCATGCAGTTCTTAGCACGCAGTGGTGATCTAGGTAACCTTGTTTTTTGGATATCTTGCTTCTCCTATAGAGAAGAACCTTGCCTCAAAGTCTTCACATCTACATTGTGCCGTGGTTGTTCTTACATGTGAGACTAACAGCTTGCAGAAGCCACATGCTGGCCTTTCTTACCCCAGCTGCACTTGTATCACAGAAGCTTAAGTCTTGGGATATTAATCCCTATTTTACAGGGAATATGGAGCCTTAACTCCAAATATACAGGCTGCAACTCCACTAGTTTAAGTTATAGAGACAAGTTTCATAAAAATGAAACCTTCATTATCAGTACTTTTTAATCTTCGTCATTCCAAATCAACAACTAACTAGGACAAATCTGAATAATAAAGTTAATAGGGTTGCTTTGAAATTCCTATTTCATAGCAATATCAGAATCCACTACAATCTGTTTTTCTAGAAAAGCACTCACTGGTCTTTATCACAGAATAGAGTAATTGATAACTCTCATTCCCAAGTACCAATCTTTGTCTAGTCAATTCTCAAATATCAACCAGGAGTATCATCCTGTCCTCTAACTCCTGAAACAGTAAGTTTTAACTACTAATTCTAGCTTCCCAGCTCAGCACAACCATTACACTTGCCTACAGGAGAATAATTAACACTCTAATTAGTCTTTGTCCTTAATTTATATTCAAGACTTTGACTCAAGGTTCAAGAATTATTTAATAAATTAATATCTGATTCATTTTAAAGCATTAAAGTTGCTTTAATGTTCATTCTGAAAACAAAAAGTTAAAAATTTCAGAGTCAACGACAGGAAACCTGTACATCAAAACAGAAACACAATACTACTTTAGCTAGCCTCCTATTTATTCACCATATTTTGTTTATAATACTTATTATCAAGAAATAGACTAAATAACCAATAGGCAAAGTGGAATTTATTTCTCCAGGTTCTTAAAGTACTACTACTTGCTTATTACTTGTTACCATGCACAACATCCTCTCCCCTTTCTAGAATTACAAAGACATTAGTTTAAGGCTAAATTTATTACAGACATTAGAATGCTTCAGAAAAAAAAAAAGTCTTTAAAGGCAAAAACTTCCCAGTCAAAATGATTAATTTAAGAATTAAAAAAATACAAAGTAACTGTCTCATTTTAACTTGTCAGACAAACATGTTTCATTCAAAGCAAAAAAGACAAGATTATTAACACCTGTTTTATAAACACGTAAAACAAGGTGGGCAGGTATGAATTCTAGCCAGCCCCTTGGATGCTCAATAACACACCTATTCATCATCCAATAAGTATTTTTCATGTGCATAATTCAGTCTAGTTTTATAGACAGGTTTTATCAAAATGCTCATGCTGGAGGAGTCTGATAGACAGACATTCTCTGCATGACCTGGGGTCTCCTACACAGCTCTCAGCTTTGACCCATGGCCATCTATAGAAAGGCCTGCGAGCTGAAGTGTGCCGCTAATTGCTGTCCCTTCCCAGTCTGCTTCCTGACTGACTCTACTCCCTGTGCCAGAACTCCACACAATCAAGATACCCAGCTCACTCAACCTGAAAACCTTTTATAACTTTGCAAATGCAATTCCTGTTTGCTAAAGGCTTGGAATCAAAACACATACATTTCACATCAGACTTTGTAATCTGAAATTAGACACTGGAACTGGAGTTCTCACAAGTGAAACTTCATCCAAATATAACATTTCCAGAAAAGCTGAACAATACAAATGGGCAGCCTGTATTATCTTTGGAAACTAACCATTGTAAGTCACATTTTAAACTTGTCCCTAGCTCCAGTGGCTGCTCTCAGGCCCACTGGAAGATTAAAAGCAATAATATCTCAGTGTCATATCAACATCAGCTTTGGACATACAGATGTATATCTAAGAACCCTAAATTTTCTACTGGTTTGATAAATTTTAAATTAGGAAGTGAAAACAGATAGTTTTATTTCTCTCATAAATACACTACCATAAATCACCACTAAATGTACTCATTCTGCAGAAATATCTAATGCCCTTTACAGTCTTCCCATTAACCTTTCCAATACATTTCCTCTGCAAATGCCCACTACCACAGCAATTGGATGTGTCAAAATTGGAAGAAAAAGCCAAAAGCAAAACACAAGCCAAAAAGGACGATATCTGGCAAATACAGATTATAAAAGCCCAACTATGAGTCAGATTATATCAAAAATTAGCCTGAATGAGATCAACTGAACATAGCAAATACTTTGGCAATGGTACAGAAATATAATTATCTTGAAAAAAAGTACTATCCTAAGAAATCAAATATGAAAATAAATTTTTAGGACACCCATACAGGTTTAGTTCTGCTCTTTAATGATTCCTTTTAGTAACTAGGCATGAACAACTTCTCCTTTGTACATCACATACCTTCCTTCATCCTCCTCTTCTTACTTCGGTTGGCTTACTTTTTTCACCCTGTCTTCCAACCATTTTTCCAGTTCATTTTCCTGCCCAGAAAACTTGCTCCTCAGCTGTCCTTCTTATTCACCAGCTCCTAATTCCATCTTATCCACGTGAGCATATTTCCCTATAAAACACCTTCCTTCTCTATTGACCTGCTCTTTGAATTGTGATCCTTCCCACAAAAGGCTGTGGGGTCTCAAAAGGCCCCACATCAGCACTGCAGCCTTCATCTGCTCAACACCCTACATATCCTTATACACTGAAAACTACGTGGACATATTTTTTCTACTGGTACCAAATTTAACAGAGGTTCAAACACAAGAATGCCCTACATGCTATGAGGTCCTCTTCCAACTGCATTCTGCTTATGTTCTTTGGAATTAGTGGAAACTTCTTGTTGAAACCATGTTCCAGGAATAGGGATTTAAAATCTGATACATTTGCCTCTTTCTTTCACTCTACAGGTTTGAGAAAGCCACTGCCAGACTGCACCCACAGAAGAAGAAATTAAACACTAGGATATTTTAAGGAATAATCCATCTTGAACCACTTCTGCATACAGAAGGGATACCATGTAACAACACTCCATTTAAAGGGCAATGCCACAAAAAGAGTCAGGTAATGCCAGCTTCATTCAGTTGTTTGTTGGTTCCATTTTTACAGGTGGCACAGGACTGAACCTTTAAAGCTTGTGAAATTTTGTTAAGCAGTTGATGTTTATTGGCAAATCATGTATTTTTTTAATACTTTCCAGTTGAGCTAGATTTCAACACCAGTCATGGTTCAATAAGGCAGTTCTTCAATGCATATAATTCTATACTTAGTGCATAAAACCCTAGTGAACATTATGGGGCTTTTACAAACAGAGGATGAAGAGCTGGAGACAGACATAGATATAAGGACACATCACTAAGTTCTCTGTATGAATCTAAAGTAAACAGGACTTAATTCCACTGCTATCTAGTGTACTGCACCCTGTAAGAACAATAATAATACAGATGTACAATGCACTACTGTTTTCCTGAGGCAAGAAGGAAGTGGAACACCTAAAAGATACTACAGTTCTCAGCCTTTACTTAAAGAAGGCAAATAATTCACACATGCAATAGCAAAGGTAGGACTCCTGCAGTTTGAAAGTGAATAGGAACTTGTGAGCAAGAAAGCTTAAGTGAATGTCTTCAAGGGAAAAACTTCTTACATTTAAATCCTGTCCTCACACTTAAATACTCCAAAGATAAAAATCTGTGTCCTACCTGTGTGGCTTTGTCTCTCATACAGGGAGCAGCTTGCCCGTGATTATCCCGAGGCCACTGCCCAGCGAGGTACGGAGCAGCGAGCGTATCCAGGGAAGATGTCCGGCGAACAATACTGGAAGGGCTGGATGAAGGCGGTCTTGATTTGTCTGTTAGAGCAAGAATATTTGATTACAAAGAAATCCAGAGAGAGAGTTTACCCATTTTAATAGTCTACAAGAAACAGTATCAAATTGCAACAAGATACTTTTAATATGGAAACTAAATCTGCGTTTCCAGGCTCTATTCTGTTTGAATAAGCTTGAAATCTGTTTTTACAGTTTCCTTAAAAACATCCTGACATCACAAATGTTGCATTAGTGCTTATGCACCACTAGGTACTCCTTTAAAAGTCTAACAATCATTTGTATTTTAAATGATAAAGGTGTAGAAGAAATAAAAATAGCTATGTTTACACATAAATAAAGGTTAATGAAGAAAAGCTGGGTTGAACTTTTTCAGTTTAATGCTGAGCTTACAGTTCATCCCACAGTCCTTCTCCTACTTTACTTCAGGGGACACTATAAACCTGCATGTTTTAATCACCCAGCCCATGACACACGGTATAACCCTTGGATTCAGAAGTCAACTTTGATAAGGTAATGATTTACATTTTTCGAGTGAATTGAGACATCTCCTCCCTTTACATATTCCTTGGTAACTACATTCATATTTGCTTGGTGCTGTATCTTCTGCAACACCCCATTTGTACTGTATATACTGGCATCCTATTTAGGACCAATTTAGATACTAACAGGAATCCTTGCTAAAAAAGGTTAAATACAACAATCATTGGAACTAATATGAGAAGGAAGAATACTGTTAAAAACAAGAATTTTTATCCCATCTGTCAATGACGTCTTAAGTAAAGTGGCAGTAAAATACTACACCACAAGCCATGAAGAATAGCACCAAAAAGTTTCCTCAAAACAGTAACTGAGGTCGGTAAATTTAAGAGATTGATAAGCAGCCAAGACACAGGGTTTAGACATACATACATGCTCACACATTTTGAGATGAAAAATGCAAATCCTGAGATCACAATGATCTAAGCTTACTATCATCTCATCTACTCCCAACAAAAAGGATTTCAATTATACTTGAAATAATTGTGCACTAATCTTACCTATAATGAATTGAAAGTCCTAAAACACATGGCTACAACACAGCAAACATGATTCAGAAATCAGATGGAAGCTTTATAATAGGGCACTGGAAAAACTCAAGTCATGTGTCCTCTCTTGCTGTGCCTGAGGATGAATTTTGCACTAAAAGTATCAATAACATAGCAAATTGTATTATACATAAACTCATTTACAGGCAAAGGAAATTGTGCTCGATTCGTGTCTGACTGCTAGTCAGAAAATAAAACCACTGACATCAAAAGTCCAAAATTCAATTTCTAAGCTCTTGCAATCTACTAAAAATACATATGATAAATACTGATAAAATCTGTTAGATATATATGTCAGCAGAGTGGACAGAACCTAAGGCTAGTGACATTCTACACTAAATAGCTTCATACAAATTTATTAGAAATGAGCACACTAAAAATGTGGGAAATATTTCAGTTCAACTATAAGGGACCAATTAGCACTATAACGAGCCACCCTCACACAAAGCAGTCAGGAAACCTCATCTGCTTTATTATTTCTATAAGTACCAACAATGATACAACCTTACTACTGAGCTCAGCAAATTTGCTCTCAGGGTGTAGCAGCAAATATGTTTTGGAGTTTGCACTTAAGACTCCTGTATCAAAGAATTTCTCTTAGTACTACTAACAGCACACAGCACACTGAAGGGTCTATTTGTATCAGATGATTTCAAAACAATTCCCTTTGTGTGTAGTATAGGACAATGTGGCATGCTAACACGTCATTCCTTAAAAATTATGCTGGCTTCCAAAATTAAATCAAACATGTTGTTTGTCATAGAATTAGCTACCATATCCTCCCTTTTTGTTTTTCTTCTCAGTTATTATTCTTCCTCTTCAAGAAGCTTCTCTCTTCTTACCAAAGGGAAACAGAAAGGATGTTAAAAAAATTAAAAATCAGGAAGTGTACGTAGTCAGCCACATCATCTGCAAAGCCACTGCAGCAGACAGTTTCCAAACTGGAGAAGCAGAATCTATTACTCTCTCCTCTCTGCTACAATCAAAACAAAACAACTGGAAAGACTATTTTGCTGAACAAACAGACAGAATGAGAACTTAAGAGCCTGTATACTATTTAAGTTCAAGGGAAGCAGCTCATTTCAAGGCACGAAGCCTGTAAATACTCTCTTTTCCTCTGATTTACAAACTCATTTAAGAAAATCTGTTTTCAAACTACTTATATTTGGATGGGGGAATGATGTTTCAATATGTTTTTACTTTCCCACCTTCGCAACCTGTCTTTATACAAATTGGCAAAGTCTACTACACAACTCTTCCTGTTTCAAAACATTTCAATGGGAACATATACAATGTTTTCATTGCACTTTCCCCTACAATACTTGAAGCAAGTGTTCAGCTGCTATTTTTCCTTGATGTGACCTACATAACAAGAGATCTGCCTCCATAGAGATAACAGTTACAACAGCTGTGGCTGATGAAAAACAATGGAGCTGTTTCATCAAATAGACGCTTCTTAAATATTAGATCTCTTTTAATTGGCCTGATTATCTCTTTAAACCAGTGTTTGTGATAAATATCAACCCCCCTATCCATCCACCACTAGTATAAATTTATTTAGAAAGTCTTTCTGGAATCTGGTTTCAAGCAATGCAAAGTAATAGAACAAAACCAAAGAGAACATACATAACACAAATCAACATAGTCCATAATGTAGGGAAATAACCAGCAAGTTGCCATATCTTCACCAGTCAATGCTGCACAGGTGACCAGCAGAAGTGGTATCACACCTCTTGCAGAGTAAAGGCACCTCCAAAGGCAGCCTAAGTTCAGGCACTTTAACAGTGGGACTGAAGAGCAAAGAGGAAACAAATATAGATTCTTACCAGTAACTAACTGAAATGTATGAAAGAAACCAAAGAAACATCCTCTAACACGTACTGTGAGAAAACAAGCAGCAGAAAAGCCTAGGATGCCACTGAACTCACAAAATTCACTGACAGTTCCACTTGAGGCTTTTTTAATACAAGTGGGCTATCCAAAGCAGCAAGAAGGGGTGAGACCCAGCTAGCTCCTCTGGCATCAAGGCAAACAGCTGACCTTTATGTTCTGTTCTGGTCAGGCTTTTCCACAGAAAGGACATTCATGGGATCTCTTCCATACACAGCTGGCACAGCCATCGTTTCCAAAACTACAACTGATCTCTGGGGCATCACCTACTTTTCATCTTTCATTAAAAGAACGGAACAGACAGCCCACTAAGAACAGACACATCACCCAAATGCACATATTCCCTTTGGAAGACAATCCTGCTTATTATCCTCACATAAATTTAAAGAAAACTATTCACTAGTAATTCAAAGTTGTCCCACTGCAGAAGAATGACTGAATTAGTGGTGTTTTACAAAACCAAACCTCAAAGTCCAAGATGTTCAGGCTACTTAACTCTAGTAAATGAAAATATTTTTAAATCCCAATAAGCTTCCATGAACTGCTGGCCACAAGAAATGTACAGTATGATGATGCAAAAATGAATTCACTTTCTTTACACCTACCATTTGTTAAACAACTTAGGTAAGAAGAGCAGGAACATAATGGTACACAAAGCCTTCTCTCTTATCTAGTACTATCTTTCAAAACTACTGCAAAACCTTGGTCATTAAGGTTGACAAGTCTGCAGCCATTATCATGTCACTCACCAGATTATTGAAATAATTAAACTCTATGCTGAAACTTAAGAATGTTCCATTTCTTCCTCTCTACCTCCAAGGAAAAGTTCACATCTGACTTCTTTTAGACTTCATATAATATTTTCATCTTTCCATTCACACAAGCAGGCTTTAATATTACCCTTCCATAGACAAAACAATTGTGTTTTCTTCCAAATAAAACTTGCCAATTTTTCTCCTTAACTTTTAGAATGAGTTTTAGATGTCCAATACAGTCACCTGGAATATACCAGAAAGTCCAGAACCCAGTGGAGAACTCTCTCACTGCCTCTTAGCACCTGAAAGTAAACAACTGCTATGGCTCTGGTCTTGGCCTCCTTGTTTACTCAGCCTGGTACATTGTAACATTCCTGCAGCTGAGCAGTTCAACTCCCCTAGGATGTGTTTTATATAACAAGATGCCAATAGATCTTTACTCAGTGAATAAACCAAGGCAAAAGGGATGAAGATAGAGCATACACAATTCTCCACCTCATGTTGCAACAGTGTATTAGTAGGTCAGAACAACGGCCTCTAATGGGTGGTTTGCAGACAGGTGAAGAGGCATATGAGAAAACTGAACCAAAACTGGAGATTGCAGAACAGACACTGCAGTGTAGAAATGAGACCTCACCAGTGATGGGGAGGGCAGAACACATTAACGGCCAATTGGAAGATGAATTCTGAGAAATAATTGCAGAACGGGAAAGTAAAAGATGAAAAACAGGTAATAGCAAGATCTAGGTTCCTGGTCATACTTAGGAGGGAGGGAGAGTGGCAAGAAAAGCATGAAAAATTAGAAGTTGTATGACAGAATCTTGCATTTGTAATTATCCCACAGTCAACAGAAAATTCAGTTGAGTATTTCCAACATTTAATTGCAATTCGGATCAGAAAACAAGGGCTAAAAAAAAGCCTCAAAAACCACACCCAAAACCCACAAAAGTCACATTTGTAAATTCACAAGTTAGGGTTCTCATGCATAAAGCAGGTTCATGAAAACTAAGTTCAAAACTATTCAACTGTTTCCCAGGAAAGAAAATCTGAAAAATATGAAACTGAGTCTGAAGTATACAACTTATATTTACATACAACTTAAACTTAGATACAACCAGTATCTAAGCTCAGGAAAAGCTATCATTTGACTAACCTCGAGGTTTATTTTTAACTATAAAAATGCAGGTGTAGGAATGAACAAAAGCCATCATTAACTGAAAGCAAGAAACAGAAAAACCCAAGTTATTCTGCAGCAGATTCTGACCTCAAGTGTCCTGTGTGTCTACACAACCATTGCCTCATTAGCAAAAAAAGTTCCACCTCCCTGTTCTCAGCTAACACTGTTTACTCATTTAGATGAAGAAAAAAACGGAAGTTAGCTCAGCCTCTATCAAGCACTGGACTACACAACACAAGTGTTAACCAATATGGAAGAGTTTATCTTGCATTTGGGGCCAGTATTAGTACTGCTCAGAAACTGGAACATGTGGAAGCAATTAAACGGACACTCTTGTTTTCACACATCTTGTAAAAAGCCAGTGGAGTTATCTTAACACAGTAGAGTGATCAAATGACTTGTTTCCTTCCATATGTTAATTCTTCAAAGTAGTAAAGAGGCCAGCATGGTTTCAGCAGGCTTCTCCACAGTGACTAAAAGACAGTGCAATTCTTCCACCCTAAGTCATCTGACACACGCCTTCACAAACAGTTTTTGAACCTGGACCTCAAGGCTAACCACGCTCTTCCTCATTCTCCAGGCCAGCAGATTGCACCTTAGGCAAGAGTTCCGTCAAGTTCACAGAAAGAAGACAGGATTTTGTGATGTGTATAAAGTCTCTTAGATTACTGATTAACAAGAATCTCAAATGAAGAATTCCTCAATCCAAAGCATTTAATATAATACAGCCTTAATAAAATCCTCATTACTCTTACCTGGAAAGTGGAAAATCTAAGTCAGAACCTTATCAGTCCTCTCTTATACTAGCAGACTAGGAGGCACACAGTCATCTTGTACCAACTGGTTATGACTCTCTCATTTGGCAGTACCATTCCTCAAGAGCCAGGATAGGAAAAAAGAAAAAAACCCAACGTGGTAGTCTGGTTACAATCACTATTTTAGAAAGGGGGAGGAGTATCAGGAGAAGCAGAAGTGTTAAAGGGAGGGCCACTCCTCAACTTCTGCATGTACACTTCTGCATTATTAGTCAACTTTACTCTTTAAATTACCACAGGCAATTTCACGGAAATGAGTAGCTGCAAGCTTTGGTATCTTAAAAGTAGCATTTTTCCCCTAGCTTTGAGGATGTGAACACAACGCCTCACTGATGCATTTTTGAGTAAACTTTTAACCCAAGAAGAAAAAGGACTTACATGTATCAGCGTCTATTATCTTCAACTTGATGCAATATACTACTTACATTCCAGCATTCCCAGTAAGATTTAATTATTCAAAAAGTTAAAAAGCCGTTTGTTGCAAAATGTATGCTATCATTATGCTATTTTCTATCTTCACTGTAGCACAAGCTTGTCATCACTCTGAAGCACACATCCTCCTGCGGGGTTCATGTTGAAAGCAACTACTAAGAAAGATACTGAATACTTTCGTTTTACAGCTATGTACCATGCCTACAGCACTAGTTAGTTCTTGAATTCCAAGCTTAGAGACACTGTTTGGATCCCAACCGCACAAACCATCCATCTGGCACGAGGTGTGCAGAAAAGGGGAGATGTGACGGCTTCACAACAGCCCCAAACACCAAATTCACCTTAAGTCTGTGCCCAAGGACCTTAAGTACATCTACCCTCCTGAACGCCTTTCATCTGCCAACCCAAGGCAGTACTCTCGCTACTACAGAAGCGGTCACAACCCCCACATGGCACGCTTGGCTCTCTATTCCTCTTCTGAAAGCCAGGGCGCAAGAGAGCAGCAACAAAAGCAACGAGCCCTTCCACGCACACACACCCGGCGAGCCCCGCCGGCGGCCAGAGAAAGGGCAGGGCGAACACCAGCCCGGGCACAGCCCTGTCCCCTACCTCTGCCCCGGGGCACGGCGCGCTCGAAGGCACCGCCGGCAGCAGCCCTGCACCCCGCGCCTGGCCCGGCCGCCCGGGACGTGCCTTTGGCCGCTGGCCCGCACCCCTCGGCGCTCACCTTTGCAGACGGGGGAACTGGGACTCTTCCTCTCTGGTGAGCTCCTGCCCGGCTCCGGCGACTGCCGCCGGTGGTGGTGCCGGACCCTGCCCTCCGGCAGCGGAGGCACCGGCGAGGA
>VXBR01000875.1:1474454-1589186 GCA_013400215.1 Cisticola juncidis
GGGCAGCCCTGGCGGGAACGGCGCGCGCTCCCGGCTCCCCTCACGCCTCCCCCTCAGGCCGGGCCGCCGCCGCCACGGGCGGAGCTTCGAGCTGCCGGCGGCTTACCCGCCTCTCGGTCGCATTCTAAGGGACCATTATCCCTATTCCATCATTCCTAGCCCGAGGTGCTCTCCAGGAGGGGACGGGGCTCCACCAGCTGTTTATCCAATCGCTTTGCCACCAGCTCGGTGTTACCGATGATGGCACCGGAGACGTGGGCAATATCCAGGCAGATTTGACCCCTTTTTCCCGTAACTGCTGTTGTGTTTACTCTCCTTCGTTAGGTCAGATTAGTTGCATCTTCACTGTAATCTTTAATCAATATTTGTTAACTGTTGGCATCCTCTTAACCAAATTTATACATGAGAGCAGTGAATATGTGCATTGAACAGGCCTTTGTTTGGTTATTTAGATGCAAGGTAAACACGTTATTACCCTCAACATGAGAAAGAATCAATAAATCTTTTTCTGTCTTCATTGCAAATATAGAGCTGAGCTACCAGAATATACACAGATTCTTTTCAATACTGTTCTACACATTGCAATTGAAAAGCATGCATTGCTATGATACAAGTGGTGTGACAACAATTTACATACTGCTCTCTGTTCATCTTGGTTGTGCTTGGGTTTGGTTTTTTCCTCTCTCTTTTGCTGTTTCTGGTTGAAGCCCACTTCACTTAAAAATCCCCAATTCTCCTTTGAAGAGGTCCATCCTTGTGGCTGACAAGTTAAACAAACCTGAAAGGAAAGACAATGTGCACAGGCTCTTCTGGAGGATGCCTGGATCCTGGCTTACCTAAAGCCTTGGAGAGTAAAGCTCTTGTCAGAGTCGAGAGCTTTTTGTGAGGAACCAGACTGGCAAAAGAGAACAGGACAGATGTAGTGATGAGGCTGTCATGAAGTAGCTCTTGCATTCTGGATTAACTGCATTTATTTTGAAAGGCTAATGCTCTCTCACAGGTACTGTGAATGCTAGTAACAGGGCCTGAAGGAGAGCTGCATGGATCAGTCCAAACGTACTGCAAGAGGCTGTGCCCAGTCTCAAGAATCGCCCTGTGCTACCTCTGAAAGCGGCTGCCAAGGGAAGGCTCCAGAGCCTGGCAGATCACCATTGTATCCCTTCCTTCAACTCTGCAATTTACTTGTTACCTTGTAAACTGCACATTGGGACACTTCCCAGTCATTTTCCTGTAGTCACGACAAACACTGCTGGTACAATGTGGTAAGTCATCAAAATCCCAGTTAACCCATAATTAATGAAATACCTGGGAGACAGTGCTCACTGGGAATGGCTGAGAGGAATGGAACAGTGTAAGCTGTGCACTGCTGTCATTGGGGATGAAGGGATCTCATAATTCTCTCAGTGACTCCACGTATATATTGAAGAAGAGAACCTCAGCTTTAAAGCTCTCCAGAGGTAAACACCCAGGAGTCAGAAAACCAGCACCCAGCATGTCCAGAGAAATAAATGGAACCTGTCTGCTGCTTTGTCCTTAAGCTGTTTCTTTGGCTCATCTGTGGGGCAACGCAGCAAAAGAAATTTTTGAGAAGGGGAAGAAAATAGTCTGAATCCTTCTAAAAGCCAGTTTTGCCATAACACAAAGTAAGATCAAGGGACTAGGAGAACAAGATTTTAGGAACTGAATAGCAAGACTATATTGTCAGATCCCAGGGATGTAATCAAGAAATAGCAGCTGTTTTCACCAACTAGTAAAACACCACAGCTAGAGAACAGCCCTACCTGGGGCTGCTGGCAGAAAACACCAGGGGGAACATGGACTTTTCATCCTCCCACCCAGTCCCACCATCACGGAGGCTGGGGGGCATGAGAAGCACAGGCAGGACAGCTGACCCCAGCAGGCCAAAGGGATGTTCTGCACCACACTGCAGCAAGCCCAGCATGTGAACAAGGGGGAAAGCTGGTGGGGGATGCTGCTCAGGGACTGGTTGGGCTCAGGAGGTGAAATTGCAGTGCATCCCTTGCTTTCTGTATTCTTCTATTATTGTTATTGATGTATTATCTATCTATATTTTATATCTCTATAATATCTAGTAGATTAATATCTATAATCATCATTATATGCCTTATAGAACTGTCTGAATCTCAACAAATTTTACTTTCCTCCCCCCATGTCACTTCCCCCACCCACTGGGAAAGAGCAAGTGAGAGAGCAACTGTGTAGGGTTGCCCTGTCAGCTGCCTGACAGGTTAAACCACAACAGCAGCTCAGAAAGGGCAGTTATCCTAAAGAAGGTTAATTTATGCAGCATTTGTTTCACTTCTTTGCTGCAATTTTCAGTCAAGAGCAGAAGACGCAGTTCTTCCTGTGACGGCACCCACTCCCTGTGCTTGTACAGTTGTGCAGCAGACTTTCATCCCAGTTTATCCTCACCAGAAATATTTCCCAATACTTGCTAGCAGTGTGCCATAGAGACACTTCCAAGGCACAAAGTATTCTGAAAGCATGCTTATTTCTGTTATGGTTTTAAAGAGGCCAAAAATGACAGGTACTGATTAATATTTATTTTTATGCTGCATTCTATGGAGCCAAGTCACGACTTCGGTTGCAGAAGATACCTGTGACAATTATAGTACTTCCCACATTATTGTCACACTGCAGAGATGGCACTGCTTCACAGAGTAGCTGTGAGAATATAAAGCAAAGCATTTATGTGCACTGCTCATCATCAGTTGTGCTGCTCTGCACGCAGCAGACGTGAGAGCTCAACATGTAAAGTCATGTACTCAGACCTACTCAAACACCGTGTACTTCTAGCATTCATTTGTTTAAACTGTAACAAATGTGTTACAACAGGATCTTACTCCTACACCTTATGGAAATAATGGGAAGAGCTAAAGCAGGATTATGAACTTGAATTAGTTTTGAAACTCTTTTTCAATTACAAAATAACCCAAACCCTCAAAACAAAACCCCAGCCCCAAATAACTTGGATTCAGATCCCCTACACTCTCCTTGCAACTTGCACTTCTCAGGGTTTTTTTCAGCTGTCACCTTCCTTTCTGCCTGCACACTTTGCCAAATGCTGTCCAGGACACCTCTGAACAACACATTTCATATGGTTTTATGTGTAACCTCTAGGCTGAGGTTCCTTCAAATCTGTGACACTCTTACTCTGGCCATAACACCTAATGTAATGGTGCCAAAAGTGATCCAAAAAATAGGATCGAAACTCCTCATTCCCAGAGAGGCTGTGAGCCTTCTACCCGCAATGTGTGAATCTGCCTTTTAGTGACCACAGTCACTTTAGTGACTCCAAATGCCCTGGAGTCACATGTGATCCACATACACAGGGCCCATCTCCATGTCTCCAGCTCCTCCCCCCCGAAATTTTTATCAACCCATTGGCTCGGGGAGCTCAGCAGACACTGCTGTGCTCACACACCAGGCTGAAGTGCCACCCCAGGAGGTGCTAAGCACTCCCACATCCCACTGGCTTGGAGGCCCTCGGCACCCATCCCGAGTCCTGCCAAAATGTGCTGCTCTGTGTTCAGTGCTGGGACATGAAGCCTAGGTATGGCAGCTGGCCCCTTACGTGCAAGCTGTGGGCTCTTTCTTAAAATGTGGTGTGTGGTAAATGCTGCAGATACAAACAAATCAATCCAAAGGCTGAAGCATATTGAATGGCCTCAAGGACAGACTGATCAAACACACAGAGCTGCATGAACAAATCTGGAACCTGCTGAAAGCAGGGATGTAAACAAGTCAGGGAACTGGTCAACTGCTAACACCAAATGAAAAGCACAGAAACAAGGGTCAGAGAGGTTTAACTAAACTGAGAGGCCCAAATCCCACTGTACAGCTAATAAGACAGATAATTCTTAGGGAGTTTTCTGGTACTACAGACTGAAAATTTGTGAGTAGTACTGCTCACTGCTCATAATAACATATATGAAAAATGTTCTGTTAAAATAATAATAATAATAGTAAACCTTACAGAAAATTACTGTACTTCAAGCAGCTTCAAATATGCTATTGTCTTATTCTAAAATTAAATAAATGCAAAGCAGCAAATGTAGAGGAGCAATCTACTGCCTGAAATTGTTTTTTTTAACATACATTTAAAGTAAGCAATATTGAAGGTTGAAAGACTACAGATTCTGGGAGTCTAATCTAAACATTAGATTATGCCTTAGGATATTTCATTGCATTCCTCATCTCTCCCCTGCAGAGTGAGATTGTTTTGCTTGTTTATGTGGGTGTTGAACATCAACTGGAGAAAAAGACATTTTTAAAATAGGACAAATATAATAGAATTTGCTTCACACAAAACCTGTAAGAGCCTAGTTAATATTCCAGAATATCTGTGGGGATTTGAGAAAGCAAACAGATTGAAATAAGGTATTAAGATTAAAACAATAAAAAACAACAGATGGGACCTTGGACATAAATCAAACTCCATGCAATAAGAAAAATGCAAAATGCACTTCTGTGACATTTTATAATGTACAATCTTTAGAAAAGTTGTCATAGAAATAACATTCAGAGGCTTCAGTGCCTCACTGGCATTAAGATAACACATTTTTGACAAAGAGCCTCAGTTCTCAATGCAACACTTATGTGCAGGCTTGGGAGGTGCTCCCACTGCACATTCCTGGCACTTGTAATTACCTGGGAGAAGCAATGGGTTAATTTCTTTAGAAGCCAGTGCTAAGCCCACCTACATGTGCCATGTTTTTCCATGCATACAGATCTGTTTTCTGAGCATGTGTTCAACATCAGCAGCAACAACCATGTGGTGAGTGTCCAGCTGCTGAAGGAGCAACTGAGGTCCTCTCTTCAGTGATGGGACCTGAAACATCCATCCTCAGACTGGGATGAGGAAGGAGAATGACCAGCAGGAAAAGCATGTTGTCCACCACATTCCAGAATCTTTTTTCCAGTAAAACTGAGAGAAGTGGCCTAGTTCACTTAAACTAGAGACAGTATAATCGCCCCCAGCTATCCTCCAAGATGCTGAATAATAATTTGCACAATTCTCCCATTCAATAATAAAACTATTCTACCTTTAGAAAAGCAAGGAATTTTTCTCTGTCTTTCAAAAACTTGGCATTTTTAGTTCATACTTACAGAGCTTGCAAGTATAATAGATTTGTCTATATTTGTGTTGTGTTTAGACATGTAATGTATTTCTATATTTCTAGTCTCATGTTAGAAGAACATGTGCAAATTACAGAAGGAAATTCCTCATTTATAAACATTAAACACTGATTGCTCCAGCAAGGCACCAGCACAATTTCATTACTGTGAGTATAGTGGAATTATGTACTGTAAGGTATTTGTTTCAAATGTTGACATTATAAATTAATTTAGTAAGTGAAAATATTTCAATAATGTAGGTTTTATGACCATGTTGTACGATGATAAACATTCTGTGTAAGTGATGAATAGGTATGTAACTACAGACATTTCAGAGGGTTCACTCTCTGATTCAGGCCTAAAATCTTGTTTTGCTTCTACTTGTTCATATAACATTTAGAAAAGGTAAAGAGTTGGTGGAAAGCATGTTGGCATGGCTTATTCATGCACTGAGAGGCAGTGACAAAACAATTTTTCTTCTCTCTCCACAGACATATACTAGCTCTGTAGTTAAACTAATTAACTTGAGCAGAGCGTGTGATGAAGCATGAGCATGTGATTCTCCAGTTGGGGAAAACATTTACTGGGAATGAACGCATCAAACAGAGGTCTGAATCCTCCCTTGCACTCAGCCATGGGTGGCAGAGGAGCTTTTAACTGGTTTGGTCACATCTGAAGCAGACATCAATTTGTCTCTGTGGTGCCATCCTGTCCTCATGCACTCCCATTCAGCCTGACTGCCTTCAGGAGAGCCAGAGAGCCATCACGGAGGGAGAGGATGTCATTCTTAGAGTGGAGGAAAGCAAAGGCGGGCAAAGCCCCAAGCCCTGCTGCTGTTCACAGCCGAGTGCTCAGACAAGGTGTCAGGCTGATTCTGCTCGGCAGGAGCAGGCACACATCTCCAGCAGTTGTGGCTGCCACGGCTAAGCTGGTGCCTCATCATGGAGACCTTAGAGGGTCTCTCCTTCCTTCTTGAGGTCCACCCCGAGCTGCGTGCTGGGCTGCCCCACCTCCCCGAGGAGGGGCACCTGCCTCATGGCTGCACGCTGAGCAAGAGCTCAGCCTCCAAGAGCTGTTCTCAGCTCCGCCACCGCCAGCACGGAGCCACAGCCCTTCCAGCTGGCACCGCACCAGGGGCTCATCCTGAAACAACCCTGCCCCTCCTCCTGCTTCTGTCCCCCGCCTCCCCAGCAGAGTCCAGTCCCTCTGCCTGCCTCCTGCACCTCGGCCTGGGACAGGGGAGGATTCCCGAGGCTGTTGTTGGTTTGCCACAGCAGAGCTTGTGAGCCCTTCCTGTGGCTGGCTGCTGAGCGGGGGTTAACGCAGTGCCCAGATCAAGTCTTCTCGATACTGCTGCTTGCTTCTGCCTGCCTGCAAATACTTCTCGTGTCACCGTCAGTCTCAGTTCACAGCGTATGTAAATAGATGGGAACTTCTGCTGTCTGTGCCTTAAAAGCACATTTCCATCCCTCATGATCCCGGGTGAAGCTTAAACACATGATTTAGTTGCATTCTGGTTTTCCAGAAGCAAATAATAAATAAAGTTAGCCTGCCTAATCATGATTTTAAGCCAGCCATTTCTGAGGCCTGATTCAGAATTGTTAGTGGTTCTGCAAGAAAATTCTTGGAATGGCAACAGAAATACAGGTTCCCAATAAAGTATTTCCACCTCAGCAGAGATTGATCCTGCAGGAAAGTCTCTGGTCACGCATACACACGTTGGCTGCGCTAGTACAGCTGATGTGTGCAGGAGCAGTGCCTACCTCCCAGGGTAGTCAGCCCTATACCCTGCTGCAGTGCCTTGTGCCAGATCTGATTTTTTAACTGACCCAGAGACCTGGAGGGGCTAGAAGTTACTCTTTACAACACATCTGCAGGGATCAGTTATTACCTTTCCAATAAGAGGAAAGGGGGAGGGGGACAAAGGGAAAGAAAGGGAAGGAGATGGAGAAAACAGGTGTAATTTTCAGTATTACAGCAGACTGGCAAAATACCAGTCACTGCAAAGCACACAGACTGTCAGGAACAAAACCAGGAACAGAATACAAGCCAATCTCGCTCCCCATGCACACAGTCCCATGTGCACAAAAGTACCTTATGAAAACTGCATTTCTAGTCATTCTGACTAGGAAATCTGATAGCTTGTGGCAAGAACTTCTCCCAAACAAAGGCTGCAGTAGGTGACAGGGAAAGCAAACAGGCCTGTACCTTTCCTAGGAGCTGCTTGCAGGCCTGTTGCAAGCAGTGGCACGGGTAAAACGAGCTGTACAACCTCTGTACCCTCTTTATCTCAACGCCCTACACTATCCTTTCCTGTTAGCACTTGGCAGCAACAACAAAGAAATTGGGCCAAAGACAAACGCTGAGTTCCCCAGGGTTGCTGATGTCTGAAACAAGTCTCCCTAGCCTCCCTTCATGCTTTCTCCTTCCTCAAATCCACCTCATCTACTTAAGGTGCTGCCCACTGGCTTTTGTCCATTATCTGCCCAAACCACCCGCCTGCTCTCTGCTGACTGGCTGTCCTTGTTCTCAAAAGGACTTGATGGACCGTGATAGAGGGTGCTGGAAAGCTCCTGTCCTGTGAAAACTGAAATGCACCTGGATCAGTTGTTTTCAACATTTCTCAATATTTGCATCCTTAACATTTTTTCAGTGCTCATGTGAGCCCTGTCTAGAAATGCCATTTGCTCAGACACTGTATAGTAAATACAGACTTTCTTTTCTTAATCACCTCCCACAGACCAGCTGTCCTCAGGCAGCCTTATTTGTTGTCTTTGTAAAAGAGGCATCAGTGATCCCCAAAGCATGACTTCAGCTCAGATCACCATTTGTGGATTTCTCACAGACTTTTCCTGTGGTACTACGAGCTGAAAGAAGATGCCCTGATGTAAAAGCAGAATACCCAAGTGTGCCATTGAAATTCTAGGAATCAAAACATTTCAACTCTTCACTGGATGGAGAATGACAATGCTTCAGGTTAACATGAAAAGCAGAACTTATACAAATATTTTGGTATAGTTGAGTTTTCCTGCCTGTGAAAAATTAACCTTCTTATCCAACAGAATGTATTTTGGGTCATGGTAGTGAGCAGATGTCTATAATCTCCTGCACGTGGAGAATTTCCATAACATCAGAATTAGCAAGAAGTAAATAGGGGAAAAAAAAACCCTGAATGGAAACAAATGGAAGACTGACATGGCTGTGTTCCACAAAGTACGTTCTGCAGCTGCATCACTGCTCTGGAACAAAGGGGAATATAATTATTGTTGTTTTACTTTCATTTCCCATTAGCAAAGCAGAAGCAAATAAACTGGTTGTTATTTCTACAGGGGAGAGCTGGCAGAGGTGAGTGTATGAGGTCACACAGGGAAATTATGAGGAGACTTTCTTAAGCCCGAGCAGATCATGCACCCACAGGAAAACCTATCAGTAAAATTCAGCATTCACTCTGTTCCTGCAGGGCTGACTCAGGCTTCTCAGATGCCCTGAGGATAAGGCTCAGCCACACCTGCTGGGGTAGGGCAGGACTTGGCTGCTCTTACTTCCAGGCAAGCCAAGAGTGAGAATTGCTTCTGGGGACAGCTACTTTTGCCATGCTGGGCCCTGCTCCCAGTATGCCTCCTGCTTCCAGGAAAAGCAATGCCTGCCATAGCCCCTTCCTGTAGCCGAAGGTTTCTAGGTTCACTTGTGGGGCTGAGATGATCTGCCATACAGGCAGATAGTCAACCATACACTACTTGCCTCAGTTTGTTGCTTTTTCCTTATTTATGACAGCAAGAAATGAAGCTCCTCATTCTGTCTCCCTTCTTTCTTTGAATTTTGTAGTTCTTTGGCCAGAGACTTGCACCACCTATTTGCTTGCAAAAATCATCATTGTGGATAGAGAAAAATATATTAACTATATTTGAGGAGGGGACACAAAAACTGGAGTGAGCTGCAAAATGGATGCCACCAATCTGTGTATAGTGGAAAGCATCAGTCAGTGGAAATTTGCAGCATCCTTCTCCTGTAACTAAATCCATCTTTTTCAGTTCTGCTGGATAGGACAGTAGCTCTGGGCTGAGAAAACTTCTGCTTATAAGAATGCCAGGATATTGTCTCTTCATGGGAAGGGGGAAGTGCAGTCGTTGGTGTGGGAAAGGGAAGGGGTTGCTCTTCTAATTCCTGTCCCAGCTGCAGAGGTCGTTGCTTGCTGTGTTCCTCCACATGTCTGGTTGCCATCAATCCTGGGCTCTTCCCAAGCACCAACCAAAACTGAGGGAGAAAAGTATTTAGTTTAATACCTCTTTTTCCTGTTTTCTTTTTTTCTGCATTTACGCTTAACTAGCATACAAAATGTGACAAAAGGTCGTGCAAGGGCTGCTGCTGTGAAACCTCTGCAAAACCATGTTCAGTTCCAACACAAGCGCCTGACCAGGCTGGACAGTGAGAAAAGGGGCAGGAGGGAGCAGAGCACCACTGCTCCAGCGAGGGCAAGCCCCAGAGATTCCTAATGCAAGGACCTGGGAACAAGGCAGGGTAGGACCTGCTCATGCCAAAGGTGTCTGGAAGTCCTATTCAGCCCTTAGCAATGAAGGAATGCCTTATCCTCCAACCACCCAACACGGCAGAGCATGTTAGTACTTGTGGCCAGTAACAACATAAACCACCACCAAAAGACCATGTTTTTGTCATTAATATGATCTTTAATAAATGGAATAATGCACCATTTTTACAGCAAGCCTTTTCTCTCAGGCCTAAAGAATAGCCTTTTAAATGTTCTTATCCAATGTCTCTGTATCAATACAATCTCTTTATTTAGGTTTATATATAACAAAGCAATTCTTACAAGTATTCATAGAAAACTCTGTAGTGGCTTTAACAATGTCAGCTTTCATAGTGGCATCCACAGATGATTAAAAACCAAAAATTAGCTTTTTATTTCATACTCACACTGTTCCATGAAACACAACTTATACAGCATAGCAAGGGTATTGGGCAGCTTATACAAAAGAAATAACTGAAAGCAATTATTTATAAATTCATACATGATATTTCCTCATTCATTTGAGAGGAAAACCAAAAATACCCGTTAAGAAAAGGGTTCTGATGAGACTCCATATTCTAGGATTTCTCCCCCTCTTCCCCCAAAAAAGCTTGCTCAGAAAATAATGCTCTCTTTACAGTCTTTCATAAGGAAAATGGCAGTTTCACATCTTCTTATTTCAGCCTTTACAGAAGACCAAACCCCAGAAATTCATTCTTGCCACATTTATTTTCCTCTTATACAGCATTTGGGGGGGAAAATAATCAACAGTGACTGTAAAATATGATTCCAGCTTATGTAAATGTGAATAGAGCACGCTTTTCTCTAGAGACAAAAAGCAGACACGAAACATATACATACAAACTGTTTTAAATACGTTTCAACAGCGTGAAAGAGAGAGAAGAGTCACCAATCAGGAAATTCAAAAGTGACAAATAAGTCAGCTATAACTTGGACTTGCTTGTTTGTTCTTCTGACTTCTTACAAACTACAAAGAACAGAAACATTAACTATTTTCTGAATAAACAAGACTGAAGTGTGAAATTTCATGATACAGTTCTGAAGCACAAAAAAGAAAGTGAATCAAGTGCTCTAGAAATAAACCTCACACATGGTTGCTGTCTTAAAAACAAGTGGATGGGCTACAAAAGTGGAGGTTTGGGAGACCTTGGAACTAGGAAGTTATAAAGGCTAATTATTTTTGCATCAAAATAGTTACCAGGCGAGATGCTGTGCCTGATGGACACAGTCCAGTGATACATCGGTCTGCAGAAGCCTGCAAGGACTGGGAAGAAATCCTTCCTTCCTGTGCTGGGGAAGCAAGGTGTATGCATTGAAGTTAACCAACTGAATGACTTGCAAATTTAAACAATTGCTGATGAAAACAGCAACAGGCTATGAAAAATAACTGATGATTACTCTATGAATTAGCATAACTCCAACTAGTTCCTGCTTATTATGCATGAGTGTATATCAAACCACAGTGAAAGAAACAGAAATGGCCATAGGAAGTGATCTGTATTAATAATGCACTGCTAACACAGACCTGCATGGAGCCCAGATCAACATTAAAGGGCCTTGGTGCAAATGAGGATTTCTCTTGAACCCTTCCATTCCCACTCCCCCAATGCAGTTCCACTTCTTGACAAAGCCACAGCTGCCCTGTCCCGACCCTCTACAGTCTGAATGCATCAGCAAACACCCAGCAAGGCTCAGGAGCCGGGGCTGCTCCTGCAGTCCCACATTCCACATCAGCTTTCCTAGGGCTAATCCTCCCCAGAAACATTTTAACACCACAGCCAGCAGAACCCACCCCTCCCTCGCCCACAATCAAAGGCAGACTGCTGTTGGACTCCAAGAGCACTGGGCTCAGCCCATGAGGTGACATTCCCTCAGAAACACAGGTGCTGAACACAGCATCCATTTGGATTTGCAGGAGCACCCACACCTGTCTAGTGCAGAAAGGGAAGTTCTGCCTCCAATTTTACTCAGTACAGAAGAAACCCCAAATGAGAAATCTGATTTGTTACTCTTTCATGGCAAAACCAAACCTACTTGGGGGGTGGGTGAGACCAAAAAGGGATGTATTTCTATAGCTACAGTTTCATATGACAATATAGAAGCCTAAAATGCAATTCTGTTTAATGGACTAAAATACTATGTTTAAATGACAACCATACACATAACTATAGCTACTACATAAAAAAGCCTTGTAAAATTACCATCTGTTAAGTGTTTTGGGTTCTTTTTTGATCTTTGAGAGAGGTATCTTAAATTACTCAGCTTCAGATAAAGCTTGTCACGCACATTCCCAGGTTTCTCTCTCTCTCTCTCTCATAAATCCATTCCACCCAAACCATCAGTGACAAGTCTGCCACGGGAGATCTTGAACTGCTGGACTGTGTGTCACAGTCTGATCCCAGCTTCACTGTGATGCACTACAGACAATTTTAAAATGGCATATGAGCCACCCCGCCTTCCCCATTATACTTTCTACCAGTGCTACCATCTGATGCTGTAACTCACAGAATTTAATCCTGGAACTTACACACAACATACATATGCATCTAAATACATACAGAGTTTACATAAAAATATATATATCTGGCTTCACTGCAATATGTATAGATTTTTCACTGAAAAAAGGCTTGAGGTTGAACAAACAATAGTAAGCAGGCTTTAAAAAGAAGGTTAATCTATTTATGTGTTAAAATGGGTACTGGGAGACCAGACAGAAAAGTTCAAATAATCCAAACTTATGCAAAATACTAAGTTGTCCAGTCTATCATCCAACTTTCAGAGTCTGATCAATCCAATTTCAATTTATTTTGATGAGCCGCTACAAATCTTCCAATTAGACATCAGGTCATTTATATGCTACTGTGCTTGGCAATTATTATTTTTATGGCTTAAACCCAGCCTATTTCAGCAATGGGACCAGCCATCATTTTTATACAAGTAAAAATTACAGCATAATTAATTTCTAGTATGGACTAAATATGTCAATTTTAAAATTCTCCCTAATTAGGCAAGAAATGTCCACAGTAACATTTCAGTAGAAGAACAGCTATGAACTTTTGTATTTTTCATTAAAGAAAATTATAATATGCACATAGACACAGTAATGCTATATTAGTGGATATTTTTAAACATTTAAAAAAGGAATATCATTAGAGCAAAATGCACTGAACACTGGAACTAGGGCGTATACAATGTATACATATATATTTTTAAGTAAGAATTCATTATTATTAAGTTTGGGTCAATAATTTATTCCATACAATTAAAGAACTTCCTTATTCTCCTCTCTGAGGCAGGCAGGATTCCAGATTTCTTTTAGAGAAAGCCGACAGGAAGGAGGATATGAACTTGCTGAACATATTTATGAGGTGGGTGGGTTTTGTTGCTTGTTTCCTGAAAATTGCCAGCATCTATCTTGCAATTTTTGTGCCCAGTGCACTGATAAAAATCAAAATGTGTTGCCTTTGAAAATTAGGTAATTTTCTATATGAAAATAAGAGACCAATGAGTGGTACTAAGAAAGCAAAACAAGAACAGAAATTTTTCTGAAAATATTTGAATTATGATACTATCAGATGGTTTTCTTTGAAATTAGGAATACCTTTACTTTAGCTGTGCAGTGTAAGTGCATCTTGGAGTTTCAAGAAAGGCCTTGGCAATATTAACTGGCAAGCCTATGAAGCTGTAAAGCATTATAAACAAATTCAGGGAAGTGTTGCAGATAATCTGACCTGTAAATCCCAATTTTAGAAGACTGTGGGGCATGTCTGTTCAAAGGGTTAGAATTCACTTTCTAAAAACCACGCTATGTTGGTATCTCTATTACAGGAAACAGAACAAGAGGCAATGCATTAACCTAAGCAACTCTCCTGGCTTCTACCAGTAAGTCATTTTCCATACCAGCAAGATTTTGGATTTTGC
Organism: Cisticola juncidis; assembly: GCA_013400215.1. Taxonomy (NCBI): domain Eukaryota; kingdom Metazoa; phylum Chordata; class Aves; order Passeriformes; family Cisticolidae; genus Cisticola; species Cisticola juncidis. The sequence goes on from VXBR01000875.1 coordinate 1,488,061, forward strand.
CTTACACACTCATCAAAAATGTTTGCTCAATAATTTCACTTGAATTATCCATTATAAATTACTATAACAAATATTCTACTATTGTCTATTTGACAGTGGCACAATTAATAGGTATTTAAACTACCATTCTATTTTAACTTTGCTATATTTATCTTGTCTGCAATATACATGAGAAATTGATATAAAATTATCAATTTTCATAATTTTCCTTTTTTTAAAAAAAGGAAAGAAAATAAGCAAAATTTTAATGCACAAGGAAATAAATCACATTTTTCTTCCTTGTTTATTGTACAATATCAACTATTGCTATGTTTGATTTGTAGAATTCTTTTTCTTGCATGTATTTTGTTTGGTTAAGGATGATTTCCTGTGGCACGAGATAAAATTCAGTATCATTTAATTTACAGAGAAAGGGGATTATGTGCTGTGAGGAAAAAAAAATGGCATTATTAAATTACACATTAAAACCAAACTGCTAATCTGATTTCATCTGTGCAGAATTACAGTATTTTGGTACCTACTTAAGAGTTTGCTTTGACTGACCTTTAAAAAAGAATCAATTTTTATCTATTTAATCTATAGGGTATTTGGTGATAAAGTACATTTTTCTATCATGTTACAAATTATATTTATCCATGGTAGATTGCACAGCCAATCTTGCTACTAATTATAATTCATTCCAAAGGCCCTCCAGCAAGTCATAGAAATAGACAAAGGAAAGAAAAAAAAGTATTGTTTAAGAATGTTGAAGGAGAACTGCAGAAAAACGTTTTCATCTGGTATTAAAATTATTTTGATTGCATTGATCACAAAAAAGTTGGATTTCTTACAAAGGCATGGCCTGCAAAGAAAGGCTAAAAGACTGGTGCAATTCTGTCTCGGCAGAAAGAAGCAGCAGTCAGAGAAGTCGTGTTTCTCTCCCCAGAGTAGTCTGAGTTAGTAAGAGTCCTAAATATTGTTTTCAGCCCCCATTCTGAAATGCTGATGGATGAAGCATGCAAGGCAAAGCAGAAGTCATTTGGAAAGGAAGAATCCCCAACACCGCGATCCGGTGCTCACCAAAAACGCCACCGTGAGTCCAGACGGGGACTCACAGGGGCCGGGGAAGAGGAGAGCCACAGTGAGCAATGGGAACAGAACGCCAGAAATTCTGAGTCAGGTCCTGAAACCCAGCTGAGCAACTGGCAGCTTTTCAACATCTGGGACGTGAGACTGCAGCAGATGGGAAGCCAGAGAGCAAATTAAAAGTCAAACCAGAAGGAGGCTGTATTTTTAAAAAGGGTAGATATAACTGTATTATACAGGGGAAAACAGAATTATGCCTCGGAGACAAGAGGTACTATTTGAACTGGTGCTTCAAGAACATAGGGAGCTCAAAATGTGCCTTGTGGCTTGTACTTCTACAACTACACTTAATCAAAGTCTGGATTTATAGTGCTATCTCTTGGAGATACCAGGGAGAATCTAAGAAATGTTAAGCATTACAAGAGAAAACCACTGGAATCAAGCATAAGCAAGGGATTTTGGGGAACAGCAAGAATCACATGTAAGCAAGGCATGTATTAGGTTAGTTGTACCAAAAGATAGAGAAGAATAAAGTTGGAAAAGCTTACCTCAGGGGGAAAAAATGGTCAAACAGCAAGGAAACAAATGAGCTTAAAAGCAGAGAGCATCTGCTTCAGTCAGCTGAAAGGAGACAGGCTGGGGGAGGCAATTGTTTGCTGCCAGTATCCTGCCACAGGAGTCTGGCAGGCTGACTGAATTGATTTTCTTTCTTTGAACATCACCAGTTTTCAGATGAAGTGATAAATCTTTGCTTGTTACCAATGAGTGATGTGTTATACCTTTTTATATCCAAATAGTTTTTACTGAAGTGTTTTCAATTGGAAAGAATGTTTCTCAGGTGGAAGGCTATTTCTTAGGTGGAAGGAGGTTCTAACTAATAAGAAAATTAATTTTCTTTCAGTAGACAGTAAAACCAATCATTCCAGCTTGAGATAGTGAAAAACCAATTTATCTCAATACATATTACATTCACATTCACTGACAGCTAAAATCAATGTGCATACAAACTGAAAGAAGGGACTAAGCGGAGGGAAAAAATCCCCAACCCTCCCCCATAAGCACCCATGAATTTTAAAAGCATGCAATAAATTTTAACAAGATGAATGAGGGCTCTAAGAACTCTGAAAGGAGGATGAGTTTCAACTCAACTTGGCAACAACAATCAATAGGATGCACCTACCTGCATAAGTAATCAGCCTGATTTTTACCCCATACTGTCTATAAGGAGGTAAATCAGGAAAGACTTGAGACTCATCACAAAACTGTTTTGTGCCAAGTAAGATTCATCATTTTTTTCTCTGTGTAAACAAAATACGTTCACAACCTATCTTCACTCAAGCTTTTAAGTATGACAATTATTAATATTTCTGAATAAAATGTATTTTTCAATGTACATCATTAGTGATCTAAATTAGGTTTTACATAAATACAAGGGGTGAAACTGCACACAAAATAAAATGGAAAAAAACGGCTGACACTGTTTCCTTACATTGAACATTTTGTTCATCAACTTCACGGGCTGGCATCTACTACTATAAAGGAAACACATTTTGATTTGGGAGGATCAAAGGAAAGGTACGGAGCTCAGACTTTTTTTGTTCCTTTTTAAAAGCCCTTTCAAGTTGGGGAAAATTCATGCATTGTCACCTCTGAGCACAATGTGATATTGGCAGCTGCTTCAAGCTGGCTACGATGTGCAAAGTTCACTGTCATGACCGGCTGACTGCTCAACTGTCAAGGAAAAATTAACAAATACAAAAATGGGAACATGTGGCAGTTTTAGAAACACACTTTTCAATAAAGCCTACTGTGAACTATAGACTATTGCACATTTCAACATGACACAAGGAAAATAAGGGGTTCAAAAGAGAATACACTTTGTAACATAGAAATATACAGACTAGCTTGTGCACAGAAATCAAAACATGGTTACAAGACACCACTGCAGTCAAACCTGTCTTAGAGTCTGCTTATGATCTTAGTGACCTTAAGAAACTGGTCCAAACTGATTATCAGCAATACTTTTTTTTGTTACTTTTTTTTAAAAAAATATTTTGAGACCACATCTTTGATACACATATATATATTCCGTGGTCGAAACAGACAGACTTAACTTTAGCGATACTAAATAAAAGTGCAAAAACGTTCAAAAATTAAACAAAATAAAAAAATATGGAAGCATAAGCTAAAAATTTTCTGCATAGCTGAAATCTATTTAAAGCGAGTCCTTGGTAGGGGTTGCTGACAGGAGGAGAAAGCAGTTTTTTTAAAATGTCTTCTGCACGTTTGTTTCAAATAATGCAAAAAAAAGGTCATTTGTCGGCTTTTGAAGCGTTTCACAGGCAGTTCACCCCCGCGTCCTTGGACACCATGGTGGTGGCAGCGCCCCCCTCTGCAAGGTACACGGCAGTGCTGGACTTGGGCGGCGCCGCCTGCTCGCCGCCGTTGTTGTTGACCTCGCAGGGCAGCGGCTCCGTGGAGATGACCCACGTCGAGGGGCGCCACCGCTTCAGAGAGTACGGGGTTTTCACACGCTTCTTGATCTTCTCTCCTGAGCCTGATTTGCCATCCTGCGAGGAGTCACCTACTGAAGGGAAAAGAACCAAACCGAAACAAAAAACACAGAACAGAAAAGAGTGTTATGAGGAAGGTAAGATTAGAATGGAGTCCAGGGTTGTTACTTAGGTGAAACAGAACAAAAGAACAAAATCTTTAAACACACAGGCAACTGTGGCAGAGGCATTATGGGTGTATCAACTACAATAGCTGCCACTAAAACAAAGGGTTAGATTCTGTTCTCTGTCAGAAATTACTTCAGTGAAGTAATTTGTGTTACCTGGAATGCACATTGGCATCGAACAGGAGAATCAGCATTAGACATTTGAGGGGCTTTTGCAATCATAGTATCTTACATTACCTGTAATGGGAGGTACAAAAGAACATTGCTACTACAGGACAGCACAGGCTAAAATTTAAATAGTGCAGTGTTAGGTCCCCTAATCCTATTCCACCTGGCAAAGCATTGCACCTGAAAACAAAACAGTTCATTCTCTGTTAAGTCAGGATTCTGAATGCTGGGTTGCAAAACTGGCAAAACCAACTTAATTGTGATAAAACTTCAACAGTGGAAATCTGATTGTTAAAAAAACTTTACACAACCCCTTCTTTTAACTTAACCTTTAATTAAAGAAAGTCACTGCAATGATCTTTTTTCTTTATCTCTGTAAAATTTCAACTCACATCAACATGTTAAGACAAAAATTAAGGTTTTCTACTTAAAAGGAAAGCTTAAACATTCCATTGCTGAATATTCAACTACAGTTCTTGAAAGATATGTTCTTGTTTGGTTTTCAAACCTTGATTTCCAAGATGCCTGCCATCCCAGTTTACTCCACTGGTACCACAGCATCTTCCTAAACACAGGAGATTTGCAAGCACCTTTCAGGACTACAGTGACTTCTGAAAATATATTTTCTTTAAAATGCACACCAGGAGGTCTCTTCAATTGCTCAAACAGGCTCAAATCCAGAGGATGTACCTAATTTCACTATAACTACGTGATTACATTCTTACTGTAAAAATAGAGTCCCATTGTAACCTCTTAGACCTTTGGCCATAAAACATTCAAGGAATTTATTCTGAAATAAATTATTAAAATCAATTCCTTCTCTAATTACTTGGATTAATTTTTATGTACATGGCAAATTGATGGCGAATTGCTCTAATTTTTTGAGCTAGGACAGCAAAATAGAAAATGCCTAACCTTCCATTTAGTCTGAGTTAATACAGTAAGATCAATTGCTTTAAAATCATGAAGCATATAAGTAGTTATAATAATAAATTATTTTAATCAATGCATCTTAGAGACAGCTACTCTTGAGAGAATGAGGAAAAGTAAGGAAAAGAAGGTATAATATGCACCTGCAGAAAAAAATAGGACAAAAACATGCTTTGCAGCTACCAAAGGTAGGGGCCTTGCAAGGAATAATGGAAGTTAACCTAGAATCAGAGTGGATGGGTTAGAAAGAGATTTATTCTGTGTATGTGGAAGGATGATAGTGATCTAATATACTGGAAATGATGGAGAGAGGACCTTATCAAAAAGATTGAAATTGTGCTGAGAGAAATTACATTTATATGAGATTTAATAAGTATGCTTTGGGGAGAGACAGGAGAGACGGAAATAATTTCTATTCAAGCAGATGTTTGTAGATATTAGGTAAAAAAGTATTAGGGAAAGTGTTCAGATCTGCAGGCACTTACACTGCATACTACTGCTATCCAAACTACTTGTGGCTGACAGATCCAGCGAATTAGGCCTCTGTGCTCTTCTAGTCTGGCTGTGGCCAGGGTTTCTCACTACGCTCTGGATGCTGGCTGCAGCTGTGTCTGGACACGGGTTGCTGTTGTTGTTGTTGGCGTTGGTCCGGCCGCTCTCCAGGGGCCGCTCCCTCCTGTCCACCAGGCGGTCCAGGACGCCTTCATCGTGGCCGACCTGCTGCTCCCGCCGCAGCAGGGGCTCGTGCTCGTCGGGGCTGGAGTTGATGTTCAGCCGGCTGTCCTCCCCGCTGAACTGGTTCTGCAGCATCTCCTGGGCCCTCTGCGCTGCCGAGCTGCCGGTCTGGCCGGAGGGCACCGTGCCGTTGGCGTACTGGGCAGTGCCAGCGTGAGAGTTCATGCCGTGGCCCCTCCCAGCCACGCCGTTCATGGTGACCGTCACCACGTGGGGCTCTGCCGCATTGATGGTGTTCATCTTGGCAACGCCCGTTTCCACTTGCTTCAAGTTGGATTTGTGCTTGCCACCAAATTTTAACCGTGGCTCCTTTGTTGAATTTTTGGTGTTTAGAGGGAGGCTGGTAGGCCTCTTCGGAAGGTTCTGTTGTTTGGGTAGAGGATAGACCTGAGCAGATGGGACATCTGGAATCAAACAGGCCTGACCATTGGTAGCTTGTGTGAAGTCCTGTTGTCCTGTCACCTCCACTGCAAGTTTAATCAGCGGATAAAGCAAGCTGGAACTAGTGCTGCTGAGCGGATCGGGCCCGCTAAACTGCTTAAGTGAATGTTCCATCAGATTCTCATCAGAGCTTTCTTTCAGATTCTTATCCACTTCTTTTGGATCCAATTTGTTTGTCTCCAAGTCCTCCTCTGTTAGCTGCAGACAAACAGGGGTGGGCCCACCTGGCTGCATGACGTTTGCGGTGTGTAAGTTTGTTTCATCCGAGTAAGGCATTTCGGATATGGTGGTCATGCCGGTGCTGGGAGTGAGGCCAGTTGTGTTGGTGGTGGACAAACTGGTGACACTTGTCTCAGGACTAGGGATGCGAGCTTGCGCTTGTTGCCGCTCGTAGTTGATGGAATTTCTGTTCTTTTCCCCTGAAGTCAATGGTGTAGTGGACATTGAATGTTCAGAAGAAATGTTCTTCACTATGCTGTCAGTGTGGTGGATTGAGTCTTCAATGTAGGAAGAGGAAGAATAATCTGGATAGGGCCTTATCTTTGATACACGTCTATGATGCGACAGGTTCCTTTAAGAAAAAATAAGCGGTACTAAGATCACATACGTAAAAATCACCTCATACTATAACGCCTCTCATTTAAGAGAGCTGTGTGTCTTTCTGTTTCTTTTCATGCATAAACTAAGGATAGATATAGTACAAACTGAGATATTTCAGCAACTTCCTTGCAAAGTGCTGGGGATAAGAAAATTTGTTTTATTAGGGCAACATTTCATCATGGATGTTATTTCCTAAGAAAACAGTAATCTTTTATTTGTCCAATATGCTGTTTGTCCAGTTGGCAAAGTACTGATAAAGGTTCTGTTGTAAATGCAGACAAGTGATGCTGAAAAATGTCAACAGAAACCCAATAGACAAGATCAAAAAAGTGATGCTGGGAAAATATCACAAGGTCCTAAACCATGAAAACTCTATTGTGACAATTTAGATATTCTGTGATTTGAACATAATATTTTTTCATGACAATAAACACTGTCATATACAGCAATATTATTCTTCTCTCAAATCTGGAATTCTAGATTGTACCATTAAGCACTAAAGCACAGTTCTGCAAATTCTCACTTTCTCTGGATTATAAGCAGAGAATAAGCAACACTTCTCTTGCTGGGGTCAGAATAACAACGACTTAAACAATGGCCCTACAGTTTGTTAACTGAAAAACTACAGGTTTGAGACTTGGTAATTTCCTGAACTCATACTGACTGCAAATTCAGAGTTTTTAGCAGAACACTTTGAACAGAAGCTTTATCCATCATTTAGCAAGTGTACTTAAAGACTTTGTATCACAGCAAGCCTGCTGAGACAATTTGTCTAAGCTCAGTTTAACAGGCCTCTCTGTGAGAAACACGGTTGTGTACATAAAAGGTGCCTGAATTCTGGGGACACACAGGAGATCTTAAGAACACAAGGAATCGGGATTATGTCATGCAATACCCATATGCAGACTAGGTCATGCAACACACACCACTTAATGGGTGCAGCAAGCTGCAGCTTCTGTCCTGGAGTGAGCCAAGCACTGCATTGGGCACTTCCTGCTTGACTAGACCCAAATGTGTTCTGTTCTTACCTCTCATTTTGCATGGCAGTTGACATAGGGTTGACTGTTGGACTAACTGATTTATTTCTCTCCCATATCATCATGAGTTCTGCCATTCTCTCCTCAGCACACTGTGCTGTTAATCGAGCTTCTGCATCTTGATCCCAACAGTCTTCAATTGTTTCTTTAAGTGACCTCACAGCCTGACAGGAGACAAAACCCCTTTAAGTTATTTTACCTTTATATTGTGCTTCTAATTTACTGTTTTATGGCAACATTCTGTATGCCTGAAAACAGTCATAAACTGGAAAAGAGAAATAGAAGATACACAATTTCATTCAAAACTAATTTAACCTAATAATGTCAATTTGCATGTCTAATAGTATCACACCTCACATACACACATCACCTGGGAAGACACTTAGGAAAAGGTGCATTCACCAATGTCCATCCAACCTCCAACCTCTGATGGATGCATGCTCTGCTCACTCTCCTTGCCTTATGAGAGCTGTGTACTAAGGATTGCTGATACTCTGGAAATGCTGCCACATTTCTGCTCCTCACAGTTCTGCTGAAGGTCACTGCCTCTCTCCCCTGCACTGTATGCAAATAACAGCTGTGCTCACTTCATCATCCTTGCCAGCTCTGTTTACCACAGTGACATCCAAATGTCTCATAAGTATCAATGAATTTGTCCACGCCATGGGAGGAGATTTTTGTTGCACTTGTTTTACAGGTGTAGAAACAGAAACACACACGTGTTCCTGGCATCACACTGTGGGATGAACTGTACAGTCAGGATTAGAGCTCAAGACCTCCAAAACACACTGCCATATGTTCAGGGAACTGGAAACAACTGAAATGACGAGCACGGAACACTTCTTCCGCTCCATCTGGAGTACAAAAGCCAGGCAGACATTTATGGGCCCCTGCTGCCAGTCTGTGGCCCATGGAGAGGATCTGCTTTGCCAGCACAGCTCACATCTCCAGCCCAGCTTTAACCTCTCCAGCCTGAGGACTGTGCATAATCCCAGCGGGGCACGAAGGCATGCAGAGGGTCCTGCTGACTGTCTCTGTGCCAGAACTGCCTCGTGCCCTTCTGGACAGCAGGACTTGCTCTGAGCAAGAGCCAGGGCTCCTCCCCCATGGGCCCCTGGCACCACCTGCATCCGCGCAGCGCTGCTGCTCCCGATGCAGCCGTGGCTGCACGGAGGGCTCCTGGCACCACCTGCATCCATGCAGTGCTGCTGCTCTGATGCAGCCCTGGCTGCACAGGTGGGGACGAGCTCACCTTCCATCCCCTTCCCACAGCAGATCACAAAGGTGACTAGCCAATGTCCTCTCTTTAGCTGAGGGACATGAGTCTAAAAGCACTCTCAGGGACAAGGACAAGATAGGGCACTGGATCCATTTTCTCTCCCACAACAAGATGCCTTCATGCAGCTTTTAGGACTTGATTTCATCACAGCTTAGACTAAGTCAGTGGACATCCTAATCTCCTGCCTTGCCTCTTTGCAAGACTCTCTCCTACAGGTTTGACCAGCAGCAAATTCAAGCAGTGTTTAATTGAATGCTAGCAGATCCTTTCCTTTTGAGGACCATTAAAGGAGCACAGTAGTGACTGTATAGATAGTTATCAAAACTCAAGTTCCTTAGCGTCACATTTATCACAATTATGTGTTTTCTATCAATTTCAGGTTCAAAGCCAACTGTGCTAAAATGAGCTATTTACAAGCACTAGACTCACCAAAAAGATAGAAGGGACCAGAAATTTGCCTTATTCTATTATTCTGTTAATATCCATCTGTGCTGATCTCCGAAGTCAAGCTTGGATCCCACTTCAACAAGTGAGAAAAGAATACTGTAACATCTCAACACAGTTTATAACCCTCGAATTATTTTATGTACATCCTGTGCTCAGGCCGTTGCTTTATATTGCGAAAAATAATACTGCTAATGAAGGTCTGTAACATAACATAGATGGTTCCAGAAGCAGACTGAGACTGCATAGGTAACCACAAATCGGGATTCCACATGTTTGAGTACCTTAATTATGAGATTAAAAAATGAAGCATTTGTTTTTATTTGTATTTCTCAATTGAAAAGGACAAATGCATTTCTTTCATAGGTGGATTTCCATGAAGGTGTTATAACCCAACATGTTAGTAGAGCTTTAAATAATGGGGAAAAGTCTTTTATTCCATGCATTACTTATAGGAAGTTAAAACATGGGTCCAGAGTGAGGTTATCTGGAGCTTAATTTTCTACACTATCTGCCCTAGAGTGCTCATTTAGATATTATCTTAGACTGGCATAGGGTGCAAGAAGTTGTTTGACACCTGTGATTCTTCTTTTCTCTTAAAGCAATGGTGTAACTCAATTCTTAGAGCTGGAGTTATCATCACCATTTTGATTATTCGGAAAAAAAATTAGTAACAATGCAAATAATGTGTTAGGCATGTTAAATATGGGGATCGTCTAATAATGCTGGAGTCTATCAGCTTGCTAGACATAATTAAATTTAAATTTAAAATGGTGGTCTGCAAAAGAAAACAAACCTGGAACTGTTTCAGTTTGAACTATCTTCAGAAACAGCTGTCAAGCTTGGTTCTTCCAATGCTGCATTTGCCAACATGGCTATAGTTAAAACAGCTGTTGATTGATTCTCTATATACTCTGGGCACTGATTTCTCATTTTTCCTCTTCTCCCTTTGCCCTGAGACTGGCTGGCCAGAAGGGTGTAATGAAAGCACCTCTCCTGGAAGCTCTCAGCTGGGTTGCAACATGTTCTACTGCAGTGTACCACTGCAGGCTAGCTCCTCTCTGGAAGCAGCTTCCTACCTATTCACAAGCACCAGCACAGGTGAGGCCTGGGGCTCCTCCTTGTCTGCACAGCACCTACAGACCTACCAACCACCCAAGTCTCTGAAGATTGAAGGGTGTCATTTCCATGAGGGGATAACAAGAAGGATCTTTTTAAAAAACAGACGTTGTCATTCTTGCAATTAAGCTGTATCACCTTGTGTCAGGTGGAACCCAGTGAGTGTTTGCATTGCACTTTGCTTGTAATACAAGCCAAACAGCCCCCTCTAAGCCAAGGGATTCACATTACCTGACCTTTGCTGCAGATCAGAGCAAGCACAGGCTCTCACCAGAGTTCAGCTGACTTGCTCTAACTTGCTGGCCTGCAGCAGCAAGGCTCCAAGCCATAGCTACACTCATTCAAAACAACAAACAACATTATGATGTTTATAGTCTTGAAAATAAAAATTGCAGATCAAATGAAGCCATATAAATTTTTTATGTAGTTATAATGAAATGATTGCTAGAAGCTTTAGCCTCTGCAAGTCCTGAGAACTATACAAGTTCAAAAAAGTTTATTACAATGTTTACCAGTTTTAGTTTTGGAATACTATATTGACATTTTTGCCAGCTATTTTAGTTGGTATTTTCGTTCAGTTTTATTAGTTTATAAGATGTCAAAAGGCAAAAAATGGCTTCATGTTTCTCATTCAGTACACAGAAAACACATGGCACTTCATGCCCTACAGTACTACAGATAGTATCTAAAATGAATTAACAGGTTATCTTCTGTATATCACACTGCAGCATGGAACAACAACAACAACAGTAACAGTATTTTTCCTTAAAAGAAAATCAGTTTTCACATCAAGAACTTTTAAAAACTGAATTCAATATTTAAGAAGTCCAGGCAGAAACAGCTCCCTATCCTTAAATACTTACAAAGAGGAAAAAACCCCAAAACGTAAAAAATTGCTTTTAAGAAATGAGTACACCCTGAAGCTGGTTAAATCACTGTTTCTTTGAAAATATTCTCTCTCACCAGGCTGTTCTCCTTCCATGCTTCTGGGAATTTTGGTCTTTGCTTCTCTCTAGACACCAAGACTTGCATATCTTCAAAAGTGGGATGGTTTCCGACTTCAGTCTGGAAAGCCATCTGGTACTCTGGCACAGATTCCCCTGTTAGCAAAAGAAAGAAAGAAAGGAAAAAAAAATCAATCACAGATTAAAAGGCAGAGCAAAGGCTTTCAGTTGATGAAAGGCATTATCAAAGTTGCTGTCTATCAAGATGTTCCCCACTTTCCCCAAAGTCTAACTTCCAAAGAAAGCTGAATTAACTGCAAATGAATTTAGTGCTGTTCAGCAACCTTTCAAAGGATAGCATCCTCAGACTTTGCAGGTTCAGTGGCACACTTCAAATGTCTTGGAGCCTGAAGTTGACAACTACTGTCTGTGAAATGCCACTGACTGATTATATTTATGTACTTCTTTCGGGAGGAAGCCCAGCAAGATTACAAGCCTCTGCACATAAAATACAGCTGTTGGACTGTAGAGACTACACACCGCATTTTAGATTCATTCTATATGCTGTAGCTTGGGAAAAAGATGGTGGATGTGGCACAATCTGATGTGTAAATTTTGAGTCTACTTCCTTTTGGTTTATGTTACAGGTAGAGTGGGCTTCCCTGAATTTTCAGTGTCCTATCATTAATAAAAGTATAACTGACTAAAGGCTACATTTTTTCATGATGAAAAATCTGAAAGACACGTCAGGCACTTCTATCAGTTCTCAGAACTGGAAACACTGCCTTTGCCCTCAGCCTAACTCTCAAGTGTTTTTAAACTCTGGACAATACTAACAACAACCATAATAACGCTCAAATGGCACTTGGTCATAGCAAGGCTTCCAGCAGCAGCCACGCCTGGCCCTCACTGCACGTCCTGACAAGCACCACCTCGAACACTAGATGGCACCGACTTAATGGCAGAAGCAACTGAGGGAATATTTCCCTTCTCCACTTCCAAAAGCTGGGGCTCGGTTGTAGCTGTGGTTGCTGGTGCCACTTCCTCCTACAGTGGTTTTCCCCAGCTCCTTTCATTACCTGGGAAGAGGTCTGTACATCTCATGAATATCTCCCAGTAGATAAGGCCCAGGGCATACATATCTACTTGTTTCAAAGCAGATTCACAGTCCCTCAAGTTCACTGCTCCTTCAAGCACTTCTGGGGCCATATAGCGGATCGTACCGACCTGGGAAAACATCAAATCAAAGTTTCACCTTAGGAAGTAATTTCCAAATTCAATTAAGTTTTTTAATGCCCTATTCTGGTTGGTATTTTCTACAGTTAAGGAAAACACAGCTCTTTCCTAATCAATGTCCTCAGCTCCTAGATTCTTACCAGTCTAGTCATAACAAAACCCTTCCCCTACTCTGTCACTTTGCTGTATGTACCAAAACAAAATTATTTTGTTCCTTACTTAATGTTCTCATATGCAATATGATATAGTAGAAATGTTTTTTTTTCCAAGTTACTCTGGTAAACACCGAGGTGTGTATCATAAAGGAAGAGGATCCTTCTTGAAACTTGTTCTCTATTCCTGGACCATCAGCAAGGTTCCACCCTACATCTTCCATAGTCAAAGTTTATTAACAGTTTGGAAGATACCTATTCATTTTCACTAGGACGTGTTAGATTAGAGCACTTACTCATCAGTACGTGTAGGACAATATTCTGTCAAAGAACTATTCCACATCCCTGCATTTTAACCAGCAGTCTCCCTGTTTCTTTGTTCAGTATGGATGATCTAGACTGAGCTCTTCTGCACTAGGTATTTTCAACTTAGCACTTGCTTTCTAAGGGAGGGTGATTAGCACTGTGTAGCAAGTTCTTTGAATGACATATGAAATGTTTCTGTAAAAGCACAGACAACTACACTGAACCATCAGGCACTCTTTGTTTAAAGCAGTCTCAGTGTATTTCCGTAGCCTGTGTTAGATGTCAAGCAGAAGATGCAGAATGTGGTATGTCACCATTTCAGAAAAATTAACACCAAAACCGAAAATTAAAACCAAAATCAAAGAATGTTTGGTCTTCAGTCAGCACTTGCAGTTCAAGACCGAAGGGACCTGTACCACATAATCTCAGAGAATGGTAACCAAACCCATCTTGTGTCTTCTCATATCTCAGAAACTGCAGTCTGCCAATCTATCACCTTTTTAAATGGCAGGTTTGAGGTGAGTATTTTGAGAATAAAACCAGTTTCTTCCTACAGAAGTTTCAGCCACTTCCACCCCTACAGGAATTGCACCTCCTAACATTCACCCAAGCATTTGTACTCACCTCACTAATGGCTGCATTGTCCTCCTCTCCTGGTCGTACCAGCCTGTTCCCAGTTAATTTCATGGAGAGCCCAAAGTCACTGATGACACACGTCCCGTCGTTCTTCACCAGCACATTGCGGCTGTTCAAGTCACGATGGGATATTGCAGGTTTGTAATGCTCTGTTTGGACACACACAAGTGCTTGTTACTATTTGAGCAATTCTACTGTTTGCCAAAATGAGAGAACCCCACTATGTCTGCTCAACTATTAAAAACAGAGGATCAACTTATTTTTTAGAAAGCTAACAATTTCGTTTCTCTACAATGAGCTCCAGAGGAAGCTATCTAGACAAAACTGACTGGCATCCAGAGTTTCACTGTATTTGTAGATTCATTAGGCTACTGCCATATACAGTTCTAATGTTGACCAACAGTCTTCTTCTCAAGGATATTTTAGCAGGATTTTGGCAGTGGAGACATCATATACTTAAACACAGACCTGCTGCCACACCCCTAACAGCCATTCAAATACTCTCTGCCACTTCCACACTCCTGTCAAATGCAGCACTGATTATTTACATTATAATTGGAATTACCATTGGAATTACCACTTCTTCAGAAGATATGCAGACAATATTATTCTAGAGAGTCTGAACACATTCATCTTGCAAGGGATCTGATCTTTTCCAAAGAATAATCTCAATTGCCCCTAGTTTTTTATTTATTTTGTTAGTAAAGCAGCCAGCAGCACAGAACTCATTTTACTGTGGAATTTATTCTACACATGCATTCCTTCCTAGCATTCACAGACTGTGGCTGTCTCTCCTTTATCATGGAAAACTTACACATTTTCTGACTGCTAATGGACACACCTGTCTGCACATCTCAAAATGATGAAGTTAAGATGATAGCTGCAGTTTCAGAGGCACACAGGAATATTGATTTGAGTATTTTTAGCATTTTTATAATAGCATCTTTAGTTGTCATTCTTTGCTAGTGCTCATGCTTAACATCTGAGAGATAGAGTTTGAAATTTTAATCCAAATATTAGCACCTTAATGTAGATATAATGAAACCAGACTTTTATTTACTGCCAAAAACCTAATGTTTCAGTGTCAGGCCATATTCTGCAGCCTGATACATCACAGATCTCAGAATATCTACTTCATAATTATGACATTAATTAGCTGCTAAAAGACTGGCTGAAGCATGCATGCAGAGATAGAAAGATCCAAATCAATACATTGTCACAGCCACTACTCTAACAAAGTACCAGAAGTCCAGCAGTATTGCGTGCACACACTGAAGACTAGGCCCAAACCCTCAGCCAAAAATCCAGAGATGTGACAAATAAAACTACAGTGGGGTTAGAAGATTTAATTTTACACCATACAGTTCACACACAAGCTAAAAATTGCTTTGGTGATTTGTTTCTGAACTGCACAACCAGATACAACACGTCACGTGTTTGCCCTGTGCCAGAGCGCAGCCAGTGCCCAGGTCCTCAGTGAAGGGTGCCATGACACAGCAGCGCTGCCAGCTCTGCCTGCTCCTGCCCCTCTGCAGCTCTCCTACCTCGGACTCAGCGTCCTCACACAGGCTCAGAGCCCACAGCACCAGCTCTTCAGAGGGAGGGAGTTCTGAATAATCACAATTCTGAGTAATCCCTATTTGCATTCATCATTTCCTACACACAGGGTCACAGAGCCCACAGCACGGGGCTCTTCAGAGGGATGGAATTCCGAATAATCAGAATTCTGAATAAACTCTATTTGCATTCATCATTTCCTACTCACAGCAGGATAAAAGAAAGGCTGGAATCTACTATCTGACAGAAATAAGAATGTACTGGAGTCTTTGTATCCCTCCTGGCCTTACCTCCTCGAGGCAGCTCCGTGTGCAGGTACGCCAAGCCCCGCGTTATGGAGTGAGCCAAACGGCAAGAGCTCACCCAGTCACTTGTGTGGAGACTCAAATATTTGCACAAAGAACCCTATAAAGAACCCCCCAAAGAAGACAAAACAAAAAACACGGATTAAAATAATTGTCCAGCAGAATAACTCAAAATGTTTTGAAGACTCAGTTTTATCCACTGCTTCTAAAAGGTATAAACCTGCAACTGCTTATGTGTTTACCCACATGTTTTAAAACACAAGATCTGACTGAAGTTTTGTTAAATTACATTGCTGCCATTTCATTTCTCTAAAGTGGAATAGAAATTTTAATAACAGGGAATTGCCTCTAGAAAAGAAATGGTATCAATTATGAAAGTCTTGTTGCAGAACAGAATAAAGGTAGCTGCAGACATAACAGTGTGGGCTTCTAAAACGTGGGCTTTGGACCATTATCACTTACAGAATACTCAACATCTCTCACAGGTCTTGCTATAATCTATTTATGTATCAAAACAAAAACACCCCAAAGGCAATTCCAAATAGGAGTAAATCCACATGCACTGAAGAAAGATGGAAAAAAAGAATGTCAGGTTCCACTTTTCTTGAAAGAAAAGTTAGCTGTGTAAAATGGGGGATCTCTGAGTGATTTGTCATGAAATCTCTATGAAAACCAGAAGGAAGTGTGTCAATTATGATATTGAGATATTCTAGAAACTGAGACTTCTATCCAAAACAAGAGCCAGTCACTGCAAACTGTGACACCTTTGATGTACAATCCCAATGATAATATACTTAGGTTAAACAAACTGAACCATCAAACATAAAGTACAAATAATCTGCCTAACTGTACTTGCTTATTATACCCTGTTTTTGCCTATTTAAGTCCGTAATCTTTAAGATGTACCAATGTGTAACATCAAATGTAACTAAATACAAAGTAAGTTCTATAATGTTTGGTTCATAAAAAACTGCAATGAGTTCCTTTCACATTTTTCCTTGTTTACAGTTTTTTAGGAAACTCAAGCCCTCTTATTAGCCTCCAAATATCATCAGCTTGGTTTTTTTTCTTGGCTTAGTGAGTTGAGGTTCCAGCTCTTTCTAACAGAGGCCACAGGACTATGGTCATGATGTGACTGGGAAATATTCACTGTATTGAACCAGATTCAAGATCTTTCTGCTGCAGAGCCCGCCTACCACCAACTGTTTTTTCAGCTAGCTGAAGGCTGTGATTTTATGCTTTAAGTGAAGTTAAAATGATAACCAGGAAAAGTTTTAGTCAAGATTTAGAGAGAGAGATATATTTGTAATTAAGATTATCTTGTCAGAGCCATGAGTTACGTGTTAAATTGGGGATATTTAGTTCTGACTATAACTTTGGATAAAACTGATATTTTTAACAATCAGAGATTCTCTTTGTGTTTCAGAACAATTTTTCTCTTGTTCTAAAAGGACAAGTGTGTCTGACTACTGGGGTGATGGTTCTGTGCCTATTACGTTGTCCCTCACAACTGACTCCCTTACTGCCCTACCACACCTCAGAGTGTCATCAGAAAAGCATGTTGATTGATAACATACAATTGATAAGAACAATTTTCTGTATAAAAATGCCCTGGTTTGTGCGTTCTTATTTTCAGAAAGCAAAGTATTTTGAGGGAGAATGATGTTTTGGATGGGGACTATTTCACCTGCACATCTTGTATTGGTTAGTCCCTATTGAAATCAGATTTATGGCTCCAGTTTGAACACTGCAACTCAATTCTAGCACGGCTGCCACAGCAGGCCTCCTTCTCTGCTGTTAACTGCACATACAGCAGAACATCTGCTCACTGAATTACAGACCACACTGTGCATTAATTACACCTGCTGTGCACTTTTTCCAATGAATTCCAAACAACCAGTGGATTGATTTTAGACTAATCTTGCTGTTCTTAATACCACATTGGGAAGAAATCTGATAATATGATGTCATAAGCTTCATCTGTACATTTAATCAGATCATTAACAGAGCCTGTTTACATAAGCAACAAGACACAAATTTCAATCAAATTACATTTCAACTGAAAATCCTTTCATTCAAAAAAACCAGCAAAACCACATCACCTGTGGAGACAGCTATGCTATGCTCTCCCAGGAGTAGAATACTCACTTAATTTTACTGTACTTTCATTTTAATACACATAAATATGCCAATTCTGTCAGAATCACATGCTTTGCCACTGTCCATCTGGTATGGGCACAACTGACCTTTTTCATGGTCACTTCTAGTTTCTGCAATCTCTTCTTAGATGCCTGTCTTACAAGCTGACATGGTGTCTGCTAATTCTTAAAACTTTCAGTTAAGACATTCTTTATATCTGTGCTTTGTTGCCCTGCGTTTGTATATAGTGTCTATATGTGTAAATACATACCTCTGTACGTTTTTACACAGGTGTATTTAACTTTCAGTACAAGCATGTACACAGAGCCTAAAAAACCCCAAGACAGGCCATCATTACTGCTACTTTTTGCATCCAAATAAGCAGCTTTTGTCCTACTGTCTCCATAGGCTTCAGCCAGCCCCTTCACACCGTGCAGGAAATACGAGTTTGCTTACTTGAGACCAAAAAGCTCATTAAAAAATATTTAACTGAATAACTAAAGTTCTTTCCCATACACAGGCAAAAAAACCCCACTCAAGATAAACTGGGTTTTTTTGCGTTTTCATATATATATAACCCCCATGTACATTTTATGATTTTTCAGGAAAGCTATTCACACTCACACTGCATAAATTTTAAATGTTTCTGTATATCTGTGTACACACTCAGAACATTAAGTACCCTAACCCATGAATTTGAGAAATACAAGCATGCAGTTAGCTGAAGTGGTTTGAAGGTATGGTTCTGGAAGGTAAGGCTGCCTTCTTAAAACATGTCCTACATCACCAGCATATGCCACAGAAAGCTTTAAGAAGATAGCAGGATTAAAAAGGCACCATGATTTATAGTATCACAAACTAGTTTGACAACAATCTTGTATCTATTACATTTCACTGTAAAAAACCCCACTATTTAAAGCTATTGAGCAAGGTCATAAGACAGAGATAATGTCTTAATTTTAAGAAATTTAAAATTTATTAGATTATTTTTAAGTAAAAACAACTCTTCAAATTCTGTTATTGAATAAGGACAGAATTGACTAAAAAAGCCCCGGACCAAAACCAAGAGCAAATACTCCAGAGCTAGGAATTTGTAAGACTCCATTTGGTAGCATAACTAGGAAATCTAAAAGGGTATTACAGTAACCCACAATAAGGTCCATTAAAATTGCCATTTATATGGATTATTTTTTACATTACTCTGCAAGAAGCACCACCAAAACCTAAAGTACATCCTTTTCACGTGGCTATTCTTAGGATTCTTAACCAATCCAATTGATTTCTCTGAAGCACTTACATTGGGGTAATATTCCATCACCAGTAAATACTCCATCCGGCCGTCTGCGGTGAATCTCTCATCCCCCACGATGAAGCGGGCGATGTTATCGTGTTCCATCAGCGGAATCCTGTAAATGTTCCTCTCATTGACAAAGTTCTGACGATTAGCAAAAGAAAAGACTTTCACAGCCACCGGACGTTCATCCAGGGAACCTTTGTACACTGCTCCATATCGTCCCCGGCCAATCAACTGCAGGAAACAGAAAGAATCAGTTCACTAAATAAGAGATGAAGACAAAAAACAAAACCCAAGTTTTCACTCTACAAGAATTATATGCCAATTTTTATCCTGACGTATTCTATAAGAACAGTGAAGACAGTGAGTGTTTTGTAATGAAAACCAGAATTAGAATGCTTTCATAGAAGCTATTTTGGAGCTGGAAACCTCAGCACAAGCCAACATAGGTCTTACTGAATCGATTTATAGCCTGAATATCCAGTAAATATATCATAAATAATCTATTCAGTACTTTTATATACAGAATCAATAAAACACGTGCTGCTAATTCTCTTACTAACTTCTGCCTACCAAAGATTTACAGCTTTGATGTGATCAATTTCATTTCACTCTAGAAATCACAGACATTAAGTGAAACATTTCAGGTTTAGGACATAAGCTGTACCTTTCAGGTTAGTAATAACAAAATATGCATTTGTAGTGCAAAATAGATGCCAAAAGAGGTAACAGATTTTAACAGAAGAAGTAATTAATTCCTGACTACCTGTGAATCTTTATTCTAGCCCCCACTATGTTAGACAGTCTTCAAGAATGGCCTTTCACATCTCCATGGTAACTGCAGAAGAAAGATGCAATCTCTACTCTAAACCAAAATGCAGGACCACCCTCAGCAAGAGCCCTAATTTCTAAAGCTCAAAAAATTCCTATGTAAGAATTCAAGCACCTATTTAAAAAAATTTTCAGGAAAACCCATAGATGAAACTGTAAGGGTTTCATGAGACATTTTTTTACTTTTTAAAATACAAACGGAGGAGGAAGAGAAGCAGAAGGGATAACAAAAGTAAGGTTTCTAAAGACGATAACATTATCTTACAGGAAAGTTTTCAAAGACAAACTATCATTTAATGGAGAGACTTTCTGTTTCTCATCCTTTTATATCACTGGGTTGCAAAGCAGCAGCAGGTCAGTTCAAGGTACAAGCCTGGAATGTAATCTACCCACAGAGATGTCAAAAGGCAAGCACAGGTTAAGACATTTGTCCTGCAACACCCTGTGACTGGGGGTAAGGGTCAGCTTCTTAGGGTACAAGAAGCAGGACAGAAGACACCACAGCAGATCCCTCTACCAGCTTTCAGACTTGGAGAAAGTCACATTATCATTGCATTATCAGTGCAAGGGCTTTCATCTGGAGTTTTGCACACTTCTACAATGCACACTGGTAGACTCTTGTAAACTCTGCCTCAGGTCCTTTTTTTGGTGGCAGAAGACACCTGAGGTTCTTTGCCAATCAGTCTTCTGTCACCATTAGAGCAACTCACACTTCATGTCTGCAGTCTGCATCTCTAGGTGGGGTTCTACCAGGAAAAAGAAGAAAAGTACCACTCTGCATCTCAGTCGTTCTATTAATTTTCTTCCTGCTAAAAGGTTTTAAAAATTCCATATGTTCCATGGAGCATACCAACTGGAAGCATGACATTTTGCAGTTTTCTGGTGATACATCTAACACCAAGCTGAGCAGAAAGGTCTGGTTGGTCTCTAGTTGCCATGGAGCCAGATAGTGCCCCACACCGAAGAATGACTACACATTAATGCACCACTACTGAAATATACTGCCCAAAATCTGCAGTGCGTTATTTTTTCTAAGAGTGTTACTAAAGAATTTCAAATTCCTACAGCAGAACACTGTCCTAAAAGCAAGCAGTGTCAAGCAAAAGAGATGGATCTTTTGATGCAATGCTGAAATACAGTGATTTCCCCCACTACCTCCTCGTGTTTCTTTTTCTGTTCTCAAGGTTCTCATGTTCTAGCTAATACAAATAATATTACTAACAAAATTAGACAAAATGTACCTGCAGTAATGCATTTTTTATTTTAATTTATTCTTGAAACTGTGATTTAGTAGAAAACATTACAGGAGCACTGATACATTCATTTCTGTAACTATGCCTGGGATATGACCACAAGCACTATATTGAATTCAAATGAAGATTAATAACTGAGTTGAATATTTACCTCTAACAACTTTAGATTATCCAGATCCAAAGAGGGCTCTGATGCTGCTGCCTCCATCATGTTCATACTGTGCAAACCTTGTTTACGGTCTCCTGGGGAAGAGGGTGAGGAGGAAATCAGCCAGTTTCCTTTCTGGATATGCTCCAAGTGAAAAAAAATGCAACTTACCTGGGACCTGGCAGGATTACATATTTTAGGCAAGGATGTAACAAGTAAAAAGGAGTCCTGTACAATCTTCTCAAAGTCAGCAAAACGAGCAGAGAAGGCGCTTGTAAGCTACAAACTACAGATACCTGCTACACAACTATTTAGATACCTCAAAGTCACTGGCAATAACTATAAAGCATGTTCACCACCCCAGTTAAACTCTGATGAGCAGAGGATTTGTGGAAGAAAGATGGGTCCCAAAATGCCAGCTTGGAGAAGTCATAACTTTCTCCAAAATGTTATGAAAGCAATGTCATTACAAAATGTCAGAGAGGAGAAAAGGGAGCAGCATTATGTACAAGCATGTAACAAGGACTGGGGAGAAGAGAAGACCTAAGTATAACTTTAAGAAACAACCAACTGAAGAACTGAAAAAGCAAAGCCAAAAAGATCATCAATCCCTACCTGCAAGCATCCTGTATCCAAAGAACAGAGCAGCTATCAGAACAGCCAGTACAGACACAGATGCCAGGGCAATAACAATGGTCTCATCTCGATGAAAAGAATGAGAAGAATCTGAAAGAAAACAAGATGAGGACTCTCGTAAATTTGAAAGAATCAACACTATAAAACTTGTAATTGTCATTACAACAGTGAGAAGACAAATATACTCTGGGTTGTCAAACATCCCACTAAACTCCTTTTCCTCTCAAAATCTAGGGATGGCAAAGGAGTTGATCAGCTCAAAACCAGCTGGGCACCCATTAACTGGCAGCTTTTCCCAGCCTTCCCTTGCCCTGTAGCGAGAGGCACTGACAGCAGACAGTGACTCTTCTTTTTATCTGGCAAAGGTCAGCGCTGCCATACAGGGCCAAGCTGATGCAGTGCTCATCTGTTATCTGTGCCTTAAACCAGTTTCCTGGGATGAATCAGGTTTGTCACCTTCCCAAGGTTCTTTTTCCCAGGACAAAAATCTCATGAACTCACAAACTGGGCTTCAAATATGATGAAAATTGAATGTTTCACACCCAAATACCTAAAACATATGTAAGTCCACTTAGGTAAATATTTCAAATTACTTTGGAGTTTTGATTTGTTTTGTGTCAGTGCTCAGATAATTTTTGGCATTATTAATACACAAAAAGAAGTATCTCTACAGACTGAAGCAGGAAACTTGAAACAAAAATAAAACACTAAACAAATTTAAATAAAACTAGTTTTTTAGAGTCCATTGTAAAATAACATTTGACTTTTTGTCAAAATGAGTGTCTTGCTTTTCTTGGTTATCAGGTTTTATCTGGGTTTTTTGGTTGGATTTTTAACTTTCCCAGAGAGGAAAAGAGATTTCATGAAAACATTTATTAGTGCCTTGAAATGCTTCTCCATGTCGGACTCCAGTCTTGCTTCTTGCAGGCATATAAAAATCCAGCCACTTTAATACAAAAAATTATTAGTGCAGATACTCTTCTGATGTCAGAATCACTGGAATGTGGCACTACAAGACCTCATTTACTTTGGCTTCAAAACCAAGCTTGGGAACTATGTTTAAACATGTCTTATATACTGAAAAAAGTACTCCTTTAAAAGACTGTAACGAGACATAACTACGCTAAAACCACAAAATATAAAATGCACACAAGAATTAAACATTGGATAAACTTTTAGGTGAGACTCAAATACAATTCATCCCAGTCTATACTAGCTAAATAAACTGACAAATTCACTTTTCTTGAATTGCATTTAAAAGAAATTCAACATGATTCACTACTTCTAATTCCCAGTATGGACAGACACAAGAGAACCAGATAAGAAGAAAAAGCAAATTTTAAAGACAACAACTGTCATTTTCACATAACCACAATGGTAAGGGGAAATAATGAAAAGCTGGTAAAACGAATGCCAGAGAGAATTTCAGCTGTGACAGAAGTACATGAAAAATCACCTATCAAAACCAACATGCAGCTCACATCTGATACAACCTTTAAATAAAAGAGAGCTTATGATAATCACAATACCATCCAATTTCAATTTGTTCAGTCAAAAGAAATACTATCACTAATGGTTTCGGTAAAATAACTTTCACTATGAAAGTAAGTTATTGCCATAGAACACTAATGTGGAATATGAGCTGTGACTTCCATAGTGAGGAGATTAAAAGACCTGTATTACGATTATCTTCCAGATCATGAATATAAAATTTGACATACATGTATATTGAAACCCACAACATCATAAAGGAAACTGTTACATCATACAAAGCTATATGAAACATGACACAAGTGTAAGCAGATGAGTAACTGCTGGCAGGGAAATGGTAGCTCTGACTTTCATATTTTTATGAATGGAATTTACATTTTATTGGGTTATCTTTTAAAATATGTATTACATGTGGCGGGTTTGGCATCAGTTCAAGACAGTGCCTAGCATGTACTAAGGAGTAGCAGGTTTTGAGAGACTGAACCTTTGGTTATAATCCCAAAGGTGTATTCTCCCTGACTGCACAACTAGAGCGCTACCCTCCCATCACCAAATAACGAACAATCATTTCCACCAAGGTTTGCCAAATGAGATCTGATTGTTTGACTGTTCTTCTTTAGTTTTCTCTATAATGAAAGGCTTAACAACATGCCTCCATCACGGGGGCCCTCCTCTACCCTGGAATGGGATTTTGCTGTTCACGGGCATCCTGAGCAGCACGCTCCTCCACAGCTCTGGCTGCACTGCCACACTCCCTTAGAAGTGACTCTGCAGGCTGAAGAGATACTAGAAAATCTCAGGATAACATTTTGCTCCCATCAGCAGCTGAAAAACATGCAGAGAAAAAGGACAGTTTTTCCCTCCTCCCTTTATGGACCACCTCCTCTTGGGGTTTTTCTGTTTAGTGAGTAGCTGTGCAGCCACCAGGTAACCTCACAGACCTCCCTGGCCTTCAAGAGAAAAGAATGCTTTAATTTCTTTTAAAGCAGAGTAATTTCATAAGAATTTTTGATTGGTTTATCTTGAACTAACTTTCAGTTCTTCTAAATATTTAAAAATAATCTGTCAACATTCCAACAGCCAAATCAGTCCTACAGTGAAAGTTACTACTATCAGGATGATGAGCAATATTTATAAATTTAAGAATAAATAAAATTTCTTAGTAAGAGTAAGCGAGCATCTCAATGGAGTGATAACATGCAGCTCTAAACAGCATGAGTGAGTAAAATGCTGTGTGTGACAGCCAGTCATCTCCTAGCAAGGACAACTTTACTATCTTTTGCTTGTAAATCTACACTAAAAGGAAAGCACAAAAACCCTGCAATGACAAAAAGCCCAGACAGCTCCTACCCCTCCCTCCTCCCAAAAGTGTTATTTCCATCAACCCTCTATCTGCTTTGTAAAACAATAACTATGGATTTTGTCAGATTATCATTCTTTGTTATACAGAACAAAAAGAATATGTCACCTATCAACCCAGTTTTAAAACCTTCCAAAACTTAACAGAATTCTTATTAACTCACTAATTTTATTAATCATTCTCTGGATATATTTCATCTTTACTCTTTTATACCATACTCACCTTTAAATGCCCAGCTAAGAACCATATAGGACCTGTCAAAACTATGCAGAGGTTCACATTTGCTCTTTTATCTACTTCTAAGTAATTAATACAAGTTTTTTTACATACATATGTACACAAGAGTCATAGTTCTATTGGTATTACTTGCAGGTGCATTTTAACTAACTCACCAAAAGGCACATCAGTGTAGGTCAACAAAAGTCATCACTAAGACACTTAGGCACTTTTAAAATAAGGATGTAAAATGCACATGTGTAGAAGTTTCTTTTCATGCTTTCTTCCACGAACTTACGGTCTGGGCCAGAACAACCATGACTCATCATGATTAGGACACTCATAATGAAAACTATGATTTGATATTACACTTTTCTGAACTAAGACTTGGTTGATCTTCCACTATTGACAACGTCTTCCTCAAATCAGTGGACTCTTCAAGTTTATTTGCATGGCCCAGACATGTGCCCTACAGCTTCACTATTTTTTCATCATGTCATTGTACAAACTGACTTAAAGCATGCCTACCAACTGCTCAACAATCTCATTTGAATTTTTGGAATCATTACCAATATTTGGGTACTTAGTGACAAATACCAACTGACTTAAAAACACTGTTTTCAAATCTCAGCCTAGGAGTGCTGGTATCTCAGTATTGTTCACAAACCAATGTATTACATTAAAAAAGCAATACCATAAAGAGCGGAATTGGCTGCAGACTCTAGAAAAGCCAATAATTAAGGAGCTGACTGCTGAGCTAAATTCTATGTACAGCTGTCCACAGGAGATCTTGTCAGAGCTTCCTCCCATTTACATGACTGTATCTGAAAGGAAGGCTAGTGAAGGTACTTGTTTCACAGTGATTTGTAAGTGAGGCTTTTGTTTCCAGCTTCAACTTAGGCTCCCTAATCTACAACAAAATGTGCCACAACAAAACAACAAAAACCAACAGGAACTGCTGTAAGGCCCAAACAACCTTAAAAGCCAATTTCTTATCCCACTTGAATAGGAAGGAGAGCAGTGCCCACAGGTCCACTGACTCTACACAAGCAGCAGTGCAAGGATGCCTAATGGAAGACACCCAGCATGTACACACTTCCGTCTTGAAACCTTTTGCCAGTAATTCTAATAGCAGTCAGCAGTTTTCTCAAGTCTGACAATCCCACCACAAAGAAATATCACAGCAAACAGTGTAATCTTTTTTTTAAAGAAAGAAAAAGAAACAAAGCACAACTCCTTATAACAGAAGGACAGGCTCCCTCTGGCTGGTGAGCAGCTGGTAACCAACAGGCCACCATTCCCAGAAGCGTCCTGACCTCATCATCAATAAAGGGCTTGTTTCAGGTTCCAAAAACCCGAGTACAACAGCTCCTGTGTATGGAGAAGGTACACACAAATAACTGGGAATGTGTTTCAGAGTGAACTGTGAAGAGGAATGCTTCTAGTATTCAGTTAGAAGTGAGTCATCTGGCTGAACCCAGCCCTGCACTCAGGACACTCCCTGCAGGCACTTCTACCACATTAGCATTTCTCTCCCTTTTCTCAGGCATTAGTGCCATAACAGTTTCCAAGCACTTATACAGTATCTTTGATGAATTAAGGGCTTTGGATTAAGCTTCCATACTGCCACACATGGAAGTTGTCAAACTGCTGCTTTCCTAACCTTCCCCAGGAATCTCACAGAATTAAGAACACTGCCAGCACTAATGGCATCAGGAAGAAGAATGTCTTTTCCTCAAAATAAGTTTTCCACTATGAACATAAGCTTGTAATATTAATTAATGCAAAAGTATTCCAATCTGCACCTATGCTTGAAAAAACATTTTCTTTCTCTCTAATTTGAATTTCAAAAATTAAAGCCTCTATTGTAGGCTTCCTGTTCCCATACTTCACAATTATCATTTATCCTATGACCAAAGAACGTTGTGAGAAATCAGAGAAAACTGAGACAAAGCCAGGTAACAACAGCCAATGACAAGTGAGTCTGTAAACATACAGAACTCCTTCCTGGGAGCCAGAAAGGGGATGCACCATTCTTCTATCTTTTTTCTCCTTCAGCAAATACCGTGAGGCCTGCAGACAGGAGGCTGCTTTGGATAAAGCACAACTAACCCACCACTGCCAACATCACAGCGTCAGTTCAAGCACCGTCGTCTGTGCTCTTGGAGGTAAAATACTGCAGCCTGCATGATCAACCGTGAGGAACCCAGGCAGAGTTCTTGTATTTCCTACTTCACCATTCAACACATTGCTTCCCCAATACTATTAGTGAAATGAGAGGTATGAAGCAAAGGGAATGGGAAATGAGGAGAAGGAAGGGCAGTCTCCTCCCAGCAGCAGCTGAAAGCTGTCCAGAAAATGTTTGTCTATCCCTGCACCAACAGTGCTGCACCACAATGGCCAGAGAGCTCCCTGGGACACCAGAGAGGTCACTGTTATGATGAGGCATCTTAAGACAGCCATGAGAAAAGACACTAAGTGTTAACCAAGTTAAAAAACTAGGAATCCCAAGGGGGAAAATTTGCTTGTGTAATTAAAGGCTGTATCCCAACACAAACACACAAAAGGATATGGCCTTGAAACTGTACAAGCAATGACATTGTTTCCTTCTAATATTTGAATATGAAACCTTGAGCTTTGGAATGTTGTTTCAGTGCTATGTATTTACATGGTGGTGATCATATAATAAAGGACACTGGCACATCAATTTCCTCCAGATCTCTATATTGCTGTTAAAGCTTTTCATCCCATTTTCAGAAATCTGCCAGCTCTTCATGTAAATGACTCACAGCTGTGTATCTGCCACACAGTAGTAAATAATCCTAGAAAATATATGTGTGTATTTAAGTTTAGAGAAGCATTGTATAAAAACATTTTAGACAAACATACAATTATTCTATATGATCAAAATCAGTTTTAAAAGTAATTACCTATGTTCCCACAGAACTTCTGGTGGCTATGTATCGAAAGCTAAGTGATCTTAAAGCTGATCGGTAAAGTATTAACATTTATTTAATTTGCCACATCACACATAAGTAGCAACATTAGTCTTGAACAAATAAGGAAAATAGCATCCTTTAACCTTCACAGAACAACAGTGACATGTGATTCTTCAAAACAACTACAGCTGTATGGACTCTGATCAAAGTCAGTAAAACTACACAGGGATTCAATAGATCTGCCCATACAGATCACTTTAAAAGAAGCAGTCTTCACGCCATCCTACAACTATTTCTTTGATGTGATAGATTCAATATGTTCACAGCCAATCTGGTGCAGGAGCTGCTCTTCCATGAAGGAATCTCAGTGATACTGAGGATGAGATCAGAAGGAGGAGAGAAAGCTTTTGGTTCTGTCACCAATGCAGCATGAGATGGAAGGCTGCAGTGTGGGGGCAATGTGGCCTTCAGCTGCAGATAACTGCAAATATGCTCTGCAGATCAGAAAGAGCCTTTCAAGTGTATTTAATACAACTTGCTTTCAAAGTCACATTTCACAGAAGCCCGGCACAATTTTCATGGCAGTGATAAGATCTCGGTCCTTTGAAAAAACATACAATTAGCAATCTTTTCCAAGAGCCCACAGACCTCAATCATAATCTGTTTATCTGTTTTGTCTACACAAAGCTTGTATCAAACATGTCCTTGGAATTCTCCACAACTACTACAATATGCATCCCTCACTGCATTCTAGCAGCACATACCAACCAAACCAAAACACCTCATAGGGTCTTTTTTCCTCTCCTCCTTTCTGGACAGTAATCAACATTTTTTTCTGACCAAGTGATCACTGCTTCATTCCTGATCCACAGTCTTCGTCACATTAGAGCAAATGACAAGAAAGCCTCTGATAGAAACACTATGCCAGAACAACCCAAACTATTTTATGTAAATCCTAAATTCATTCAGTGCAGGGAACAAAACATATAAGGAAAAAAAATAAGCGGAGTATTTTAACAACAAAATATGTTAGTAGCCTTTTAGATACCATGGACATGGGTCAGATTCTCATATAATGAAAACAAGAATCCCATCTACACTGATTTAATTAGAAGCATTTAAATATCTATTTTTAGTTAAGTTGGAGCTACAAGGTTGGAATACCTTTAAATTATGGTCTACAGACATCTACAATGAACTCCAGCAGGAGTTCCAAATTAGTTCCAAATTTTCTATTAAATATACGTAGAGCTGAGAATGATGAATGGAAAAAAATAGCATTTCCTAACAACTTCTGCTACTGACCCAAGCCTTTACAGGTACATGTTTTAAAACAACTATTACCCTGTTTTATGAACCCATGGATAAGAGGTAAGATTGTGTCTTTCTGCAAGCATTTGACAAATTATTAATAAAAGTAAGATCTGTGTCGAAATTTTCTAGTAGGACTACAAAATGTTATCAGCATGACCATCTTCAATACTTAAACCAAAGTTAAGGTAAGGAACCACTACTTCACATAAAGTTTTTGGAGGCACTTGAAGGCACAATGAAGTTAGCAAGATAACGTCTATGGAAGGGACCGAGCACGGTACACACACAGATGGAAAACACAATGAGAACTGTATTTTTTGTGGGAGATGGTGCAACATTCTTCAACAGAATAATCCTGCCAATCTGTAACCCTAAGGCAGTTCTCTTTCATAACTGAAAATGGATGTTTTCCCTGGACTTAACAGCAAGTCTCTGGTTTCCAGTCTATTGGCTTAGATGAAACAGATAATTTGCGCTTGGTTCCAATCATTCCAGTGTTTGAAGAAAAGATGAAAACAGTCACCAATATGTTTTCACTTTGCACTCAGCATACTTGACTGATACTAACTTTTAATATAAAATCTTCTATACCTATTGTCTGTCATAAGGTACCCTTTATGACACATCTTTCCATATTTTTCTCCACATCAGGAGAGCTAAAATTTTAATGCACTTTTCATATAATCGCATCGTTGTGTGGAACCTGGACTGTCAGAAAGCACCAGTCTCTCATGAGACATGCAGTAACATCAAAACCTGGCACTCATGCATCACAGATCCCATCTGCCTCCTCAATGAATGCCTCAAAACATCATATAGCTTGGGCTGTAAAATTTATTTCCCATAATGTGCTCTAGAGGAATCCTGCTATAGCTAGAAGTCAGCCATCCGTGATGGCAGAGTTTCAGTGGGCAGATGTCTCTTCAAAAATCCGCCACTAGAAAATGCAGTTTGGATTTGAGCTTTGTCTCCAAAAGGAGGACTCCCTTACTGTCCCTGCAGCCAGGCAGCCCCAGAGATAGAATCCCTTCAACTGAACTCCCCTTCTCTGTCCTCCTCTGGTGTACTGGCTGCCACCAAGCACCCAGTCTGGAGCCAGGCTGGGGCACTCAGGTTGATCTTTTTTGTTCATTTTGAGTGCTGAAGGTTGCAGTGATACATGAAACTCAAAAATGAAGCATGAGTGGTAATGTCTTTGGCAGGAGAGTGTGTTATGAAATCCCTAACTGCTCTTTCTTTGATGACTAGATACAGAGAGGTGAATTAGCAGCTTGTCACACACGTGCAGAAGAAATTAATGAGTTCATAAAAACCCAACAAAACTTCTCTTTCTGCCTTTCCTTTGGGGAGTTCAGGCACCTTCAGTATAATTTCTAACACTATTGAATAGAATCTTACAATCACAATGTATGTAAAAAAATAGTAATCCTAAAACAAAAGTAAATTTAGGTTATTCTTTCTGAAGTTCCCTATATATCTGATTACTAGAGAAATAAAATAAGTATCTTGCTTCTGTAGTCAAACTGTTTTGAGTACACCTCAACCTTACCTTCAGGCTAATTGGAAAGCTAATTTGAGCACTTAACAACATGCTGGGGGCATCTTCCACTTTGAAATAAAAGCCAGAAAAATGATTTTAATAAAAAGCTGGAAACAACATTTACATTATTCCCTTATATTCATCTTGGACCAACAGGACTTCTACTTATCAAACCAAACAGTAACACCAGCTTTAACATAATGACACACTTCCAGTCTCTGTAATGCACTGGATCAAAAACTGCATGTGCTGCAATGGAAACAAAATGAGTGCTTCAGAAAGACTCTTTAAAGATATTTGAAGTTATTTTAATTCCAACAGGCTCAATAGCTACATATTCCATGACTGCAATGTTCCCAGGCACTAAAAATAGAGCCCAAAAAATTACATCGAAACACTGGAATGCCTGTTTTTATATGGGTGAGCTAACAACCAACTCGTCAGACCCTTCAGAAGAGGCAGCTCTGATCCCATGTGCTGCATTTTCCGTATCTTCAGGAGCGCTGGAGCCCAGGAATGCTGTCTCCAGTCAGTCACACTCCCTTGCTCCTACAGAAACCCTCCCCCCGTGCCAGCCGTTTCCCTGGAGGGAATCCGAGCCCAGCCCAGTGTGGGATGTCCGGGCGTGTCCCAGCAGGTTCCTGCCGGGCACACCTGAGGGAGTGGCAGTGCCCACAGAGATGCCATGCTGCTCCTGCGGGGGCGGGAACACAGAGCACCATGTCCTGCCAGCACAGCTGCACACCTCTCACTGACTTTCAGGAATAGGGCTTTTTCTTGTCAACCTTAGCAACAGGCAATGAAGAATGAACTGATTTAAAGGTTGTGATTGTACTGGGTGTTTATTCCAAAACATTTCCCTAAGCGTGCAATGAAATCTGAATTATTGCACAGTTTTGGGCAGCCAATCTGTTTCAAGTAGAAGCCCAAGATCAATACAAACAGGGTAAGAATGTGTTCTGACAAAATATTTCATTACACATTTGGTTTATGTCCTAGTACTTCAGATGTAATACCCTAAATCAGCTTAATATTGTAATCCTCAAGTGTAATCCTCAAGTACAGCAAGTATTTTAGTACTAAAACTTAACTTTTCCTACTCTCTTTCATTCAAGAAGATATTTCTATACTTCTTGTACAGCTCTGTATAGCGTACATTCTTGTACATATCAGGTTTTGTGATTTTAAATTTGAAGGCCTGTACCACAGAGTTGTGAATTAAACCTGTCTGATATTTTAGAAACATTCACAGTTAGTAAAAGATTGTGTTTGTCTGGCTAATGCAAATTCAGACAATGCCTGCAGTATTCCAAAAGGTACACATCTGTTCTAGCTCTTGCTACGATGGTTTAGGAGGAGAGAGTAACATGCATGTACATGTCCCATTTTCCCATTAATCCTATCTACTCTCTTATTTTCCCCAGTCATCTTCTCTACATTGCTATATAATTTCCAACTTTAACAAATGCTTTTTCTAGGACTTCAAAAATATTTTGGAAGTCTTCCGTAACTTTAAGATGAAACTGATCACTACATTTCTCTGTGTTCTAATATTGTACTGGCAGGTCTTACCAGGTATTTCCCAGATGAAATGGTCATTAGGGGGAACTGAGCAATGAAGCAGGAAGCTGGGACCAGACAGAATTCCCCCTCCTCTCCCACTCAGGGTGCCTGAGGAATGCAGTGGACAGCACCTCCCCTTCTCTTCCCCAGGACCGTCAGCAGTCTCGTCCAGTCTCCATCAGTGCCTCAGAGTCTCACTCCTGTTCCTCACCTGGCCCCACATTCCCAGCACAGGCCATCCCTGAGCACACTGCTGGCCCTGTGTCTGTGGCAGCCAGCGGAGAAGGGCGGCGGAGCAGCCGAACCTCTCCCGGTTCCTGCTGACAGCTGCTCTCCCTCCCAGCCGGGAGGCCTCAGCAAGGGCCATTTCCCTCCACTGTCCCTGCTTAAATGGAGATTCAGATGGCTTCCAGACAGGAAGAACCTCTCTCAAAGATACCTCGCAGATAGGAGATGCAGCTGTCTGGGGACATGCTCAAGCAGAAGGAAATAAAGGACAGAACAGGCTGTGGGAACCTGATGAGGCCCATGTGAAGGAGAGGCAGTGGCAGGGCCAGCACTGGGCTGGGCAGGAGCTGGCACAGTGAGAGGCACAGAGAGCAGAGAGGCTTTAATCTCCCGAGGACCCCAGCAACATCAATAGTCTGCTGTGACACACAGCTCCTGTTTCCAAGGCACCAGCTGGAGTGACCTCCTTCAAACAGAAAACTGCATCTGGTATGAGGGCACACAAGTGCACCTTAGGGATATGTAAATGCATTTTCTTTTCCTAAAGAAAAGGAAACAATTCCATAACTCAAAATATAAAACAAAGAGAAACTCAGATTGTGTTTCTGGCTCTGACACAGAACAGCCTGATCTTAGGTAGGTTACTTTGCTTCTTAGTGCTTTATGTTAACTAGTTATATAATGGGAAAAACAGTACCTCCCCTAACTTCAAAGTTTATTCTGATTACTTTAAAATAGCATGAAGATGAAAAAGGCAATAACGATAAATAGTAATCCTTAGTTTGCACTTATGCAAAATCCCTCTACAGATCTAAGTACTTGATTTCAGATGAAATACAGACGTTGTTTGATGTTCAGCTCCTGCAGCACCAGTGCCAGCCCGGGCATCCCTTGCCTCCTCCTCCCAGGTGCTGTTCCGGCGCAGCGGTGCCCGACAGCCGCGCTGCACAGCCACGGCTCTGCGGAGCTGGGAGCCAACAGGGAGACCACGGCAGGGGAGGAAGGACCATATCTATGGCAACATCCTTGCCAAAATAAATATACATCAATCAAGTACAAAGGCTGGCATCAAAGCTATCAATTCGTGTTACAGCTGACTTCACTTGTAGAACATGTTCTGCCTGCCCTACAGTAACAAACTTGTTTCAAACCAGGAATAAATATTTCAACACAAATCTGAATAGGTCATGAAGAGACGTTTCATAATCCTATGGAAATTACTTGCAAACGATGTTGGAGGAATCTGCATGATTGCTAGATGAATTTCACAGACTGAATAAAACTTAC
Organism: Cisticola juncidis; assembly: GCA_013400215.1. Taxonomy (NCBI): domain Eukaryota; kingdom Metazoa; phylum Chordata; class Aves; order Passeriformes; family Cisticolidae; genus Cisticola; species Cisticola juncidis. Next base: position 1,521,934 of record VXBR01000875.1, read on the forward strand.
ATGATATGGCTTCTGTGACTCTTCTTTTTAAACATATTTTCTATGTAATAAAAACTTCCTTAAATCAATCCCTGAACTGGTCACAGCCCTGAGTATTGGTTTCAGTTGCTTTAATGTTGCTGTACAATTAAACTGTAAGTCTAAAACTGGTGCCTTCACAAGACATTTATTTATACAGATACTGTAGAAATTAGAATGGAAAAAGGCACCTTTTAAAAAAATGAATATAAAGAAGTCTTCTGTCAATCTAATTTATTCAAATCCTGACTGTACCATGAAATCCTATTAAATGAAAGGCAAAACCCTCAAGTCCCATTAAGCAAGTAGAAATCTTTTTTTGCAAAACAAAAAAACCAAGATTAAACTTGAGACAGACTCCTCTGTGACAGGTGTTCCCACTTTAACACATCACAAAATAGATGCAGTCACAGGCAAGGTTTTCAAATGGTTCTTCTTGTTCCCAACTGGTCACCATCAAAGCATTTCTGCACTTCATTGAGGACACTTTTAACACATCCTTGTTTGGTCACTCAAAATTTAAGACACCCTCAATCACTAGTATAGATTTAGGAATATGCAACCCTATAGGCTTCATCAAAGTGAAAACGCATAATGAGTATAAAAATGAGGATTTATAATTGCAAATCAACTTCATGCTTTCAGCCTTAACTCTGGTTTCAGGGTTGAGATGTGTTTTTTGTTGTTGTTGTTTTTGTTTTTTGGGGGGGTTTTTTGTGGTCTTCCTTGCTTATTCCTTCTAACAACTCACAGGTAATTACACCAGTTAAGCCTCTGAGCAGATATTGCTCTATGTTTTAGACAAGAGTTCTGGTTCCGGATCTATCCTTTAGAAAAGGAAATCCAAGTGTTCCATGAGTCCCATGATGCTTACACAACACACTTTCTGGTTTTCCTTCCAAATTGCCATTTCCTGGAAGGTTTCAACACCTGGAAAGGTCTGTCAGGAGCCCAGTTCACTGCAAAAATGTATGAAGTTGTCAAGTACTTGACCACATTTCTACCAAACAATCAAAACATAGCTCCATTACAGGTGCAAGCTGATGATATTTGCCAGCTACATATTTGCTTCTCAAAAAAACCTGCACCTACCTGGTAACTATTTCATTCCATGACCATCTAGAAGGAATGGGAAAGCCTGCCTTCCAATCTCATTTTAAAGGCTCTAGCATAACATAGGCTGGCATTGTGCCAAGAGCACTTTTGGGAATAAGACATAACCCATTACAACGATTACAAAGACATTAAGGCAGTGGAAGAAATTCCTGTCATGCTTCTGGCATCAGATCTGCTAGGCTACTCATCAGCTTCGGCTTAAGCACTATGTATGCCTAGAAAGTGATAATTTCAATTCTAATACAGCTAGAAAAAACTAGAAAAAGCTCTAAATGTAACTGTTTACGTCCACCTACTAACTCCCTCAAACTCACATGTAAGTGTGCAGGCAGAAAATGAACATGTCCTTGATGAACATTTAGGTGACACAACGATCTCAGCTTATCAAATACTTAGTGCTGTGTCCTCTTATACAACAGGAAACTTCTGTTCCACAGCAATCATGGCACAGTGACCACGCTGTGCCAGAGTCTCCTTAAATGCAGGACTGTGCTCACCTCCACTCCCTGCTCTGAATAGTCTATCACAGATTATTATATCACACACCAGCTCAGAGCAGGATCGAGCTCAGGACAGTTGGGAGAAGCTGTTCAGACTGATATCTTTAGTACCTTATTTCACTCGGTCTATTCTGGAATATCTAGTGAAATCAAGGATTCACAATTTATGAGTTTCTCCCTCCATTAACAATATTTAATTATTATTCTCTTCATCACAGGTATCTAACACTCCAAGATAATTATGAAAATTTCCCCCCCCACAAAGGAACTTGATGTTTTCAGTTTTAATTGAAATAATAAAAACAAAACTACACCAAAAAACAAACAACAACAACAAAAGCACACAAAAAACCAAAGCCCAAATCAACTAACCTTCCTGAAAATAACATTTAACTGTAGAAAAAAAAAAGGAAAAGTGATGTTAGCACACCTGAGCTATACACTGAAATCTCAAATTAGTTTCAAATATTTTCCTTGATGCACTCCCTCCCACTGCCCTCATTCACTAACTTTTCTCTTAGTGCCAGTGGAACAGCAATGTCTGGACCTGCATCCAAAGGAAGAACACTGCTCAGTGCAATTCACTGTGGCTCAGCATCATCCATTTTGCCTTAGTCACTGTAATTACATCCTCAGAGAACAGAAATGGAGAAAAACAGAACCACAGTGAATATAACCAATTTGTATTTGCTGCAGCTTGAATGTCTATCCTGTCAAGAGTTCATATTGGTGTGAATGTGGGTATTTTCTCCATGCTTGGGGGCTATTTTGTCTGGTTTTTCTATTGGGGGAGGAGGGGTGGATTTGGGTTTTGCTTCTTTTTGAAGTTTTTATGTGTGTATCATTTTGGTTTTAGTTTTTTTAAACAGTAAAACCCCCTAGGTCAAAGTAATACACACATAAAAACTGTGCTTCTGTTTTGTAACACTAGTACTAATGTATTGGGGTTTAAAGTTCTATTCCTACATGCATCACTATTTTTAGAGCAGGTTAATGCTTTAATAGGAGAAACAGAACTACAACCAAGCAAAAATGATCACAGTTGCTCCATATTGGTTCAGCTGTCTAGAGCACAAATCAGCAGTGTACTCCTTCAGATAGACACATCCAGTTTGTGAACAAACCAACACACAGGGCATTGAACCACAACTCAAAGATAAAGAGAAATATTTTTATTTGGCACAGGGGAAAAAAATCACTTTTACTGCTACAGCTCCAACACCTGTATTTCCCCTTCTAGGATCACGAAAGTGAGAAGTGTTTTCACACAGGATGCAAGGATACCTTACACCCTTGCTCAGACTATATTTAGTTTTAAGTCAATATGAATGTCTGAAACAAGGAATTTTTTGCTAGTCCCAGAAAATACTTACAGGCCTGCAAACAGATTCTAAATGAGCCTCATGCTACCAGTCCAAGGGAAGGCAAAAATCCAGGCCAAAGTCAAAAGCTGTATATCATTCACCAGAAACTTTTAGGAAATAATAATGCCAAGAAACATCTACACAGTACTTTGTAGGCTCAGTCTTTCAAATAAATGCATAAAATTTTAGCGATGAAACATTTGAGTCCACCTCACTGGAGTCTTCAAAGGAATTTAAAAGAACTGGATCACAAACTCCTATCTCACTGCAACTCAATATTAATGTCTTAGAAAAAGAAGTCCTTCTTCGGATCTCTGAGAAAATTACAAACTTATCTTTCTACTTCAAAATAAGAGAAAAAAGCTAAAGCACAATTGGGAAAATTAAAAAAAAGCTAAGGTAATAGAAAATCTTCACACTTCTTTCTTTTAGTACATTCCTTGTCCTTAAAAATTGAATTCCTAACTTCTCTCCCCTAAACATGTCTTACAGCAAATGTTTTTCCATTAATTGACTCTGCATGGAAGTATAATGCACAAATAAACTGAAATAGAGTGGAAGTTATATTTTATATTCAGTAAGAAAGTTACATATTATATTCAGTAAGATATATTTTAAGGCTAATTAATATATTGATTTCTTTCAAATTAAGAAATGTGGTACAGAATAAAACATTTTAGTATCCCAAAAATAAAACACTGATAAATAAACCAGGGCTTCTGAGAAAGAAATGTATGGACTGTCTAAATAAATCTAATGTTCAGTTTTTCAAAAGATCAATACCTATTCTGATATTGAAAACATGAAAGCTAAAAAAAAAACAAGAGAAGTCAGCAGATCTCTAACAGCTGACATGAAAAATCAGATCTCCTACCAGAAAATTCAGTCCTAATAAGAATTGCAAAAAGGGAAAAAAGGTCTCTGTCACACACAAAAATAGACACAACACTTGTGTACCAACTCTAATGCTCATGTATTAGTGTCCATAGCAACACCTCAGTATTCATTTTATTTATTAAATACAAACCAGCAAAAATAATAATAGTGAATGGTATACATCAACAACAGCTAATTCAATATATAAGGATGGAAGGAACAAGTCCAAACCTATCACAGAAAGAAAACAAAACTGCAGCATGATGAAGAGTAAGCACACAAAATACCAAGATAAAGAGAGACAAAGAAATATTCAGTGTGGGTATACAAATGTAGTTATGGATTGAGGAACTCTATTCTTTATGACTTCATTTAGGTCTCTGTAACTTTTTCAGGAACTCACCACACCCTAGTCTGACCTACCAGCCACAGCAGTACCAGCCACTGTCTTCATTATATAACCCACACAAATGTAAACAGTCGTTCTGGAATCAATTCAAATCCCTGTTTAAGTACAATTACATTCACAGGAATCTTCACCAAGATTTTAGTGAATACACTGCCATCATCTTCCATTTGGACAGTAACAACAGGAGTTATTCCATCCTGAAAATTACAGCTTTGAAGAAACCTGCAATTGGTGTATAAGCAGGAGCACACCCCTGGATGCTCTGTGAACTCTGTCAAGCACATGTGTTCTGTTAGCCAGAAAGCCAAAAGATCACCTCAGGCAGCTTCAAAACAACCCTGACATGTCAGTTTTTCAGAAATAATGGAGATATCTATAGCCAGGATGACATATGTCAGGAGCTAGATGCCCAGTTATGAAACCTCACATTCAGAATTCCAGAGTTAGTCACAAGCTCACAATCCAAACACTCGAGGCACTTAGCTGAATTTGCCATTCACTCTTTTAATAAGAAGGACATGAGCCTTTCCTTGTAAGAAAACTAATTTAAAACACCGATCCTCAATGTCCATCCTCATGCAAAGATTTTGTCTGATACAATGAAAGGATGAAGGGAAAGAGACAATCCATAGCTTCTATCCAGTACAGCTCCTAACCTTTTTTATACTCCTGACAGAGGACGCTCCACCAGCACAGTTGTGAAGGAAATGAAATCACACAAAGAAGAGTCACTTAGTGCATCTATACAAAGGTAAGCACAGACAGTCTCACGTTCAGGCTTTGGCTGCAGCACCTGCAAGCCAGATCTCAGCTGGCACAGTGCTGCCAGCAGCCTCTGCTCCCTGCTTTGGGGGCAATGCTGTGATCTCCACTCACAGCCTGCTCTGCACCAGCCTCTGCTCTACAGGAGCCCCCTGGCAGCTAACCTACACAATTCCAGCTCTTTTGTCTAAATGTAATTCAAGTGTCCTTAGAAACAACATCATGCTGTTAAAAATCAAATGCTTTATTTACCTAGAGCTCCTAGGATTGTGCTGGATTGATTTGGATTTTACCTCCAGATTGCACCCTCTCTGAAGATCCACTGAATGCTAAATCATAAGGAAAGGAGCCAGAAATCAATGTTAAGTAATGTATTGGATTTTCTGGATCACAGTATTTTTCAGATAAAGGAAAAAAAGCTGTCAAAAACTGCTCAATAAGGAAACGTAATTAATGACCAGCTTTGAAGGGCTAACATATTTTAAGTGTCTGTCTGGACTTTCAGTCTCCTCTGAGGCATTGTGCTGAGCTATAGCTACAGCTCAGGTAAGACTGCAAAGCAGCTGTGCTAACAGGCTATTCCAAGAGTAAGTTAAATGCCAAGAACCTAAAGCTTTCCTTATAAATTGTATCCATCTCAAAATCATGACAGAGAATCAGATTTTTTTTTGTCAGCAAACTAGCACATAGGACTGAAACAAGTGAGGCTTACTGAAAATGTCTAATTAAGGAGCAAGAAAAAGACATGAAAGGTTTTCCATGATCTAAACACTGTTCTACACAGATGAGCCTAATAGCACTGAACAGCAAACAACCCAGTATTTATAACTGATCTTCTGTTTTGCACTGAACAGCTCCAGTCCCAAGTCTGCCTCTTACTATGCCAATAGACTGAGGACAAAGACTATTACTGTGCTGGGCACAGGGTAGGAATTTATTAGTATTAGCTGGCAACACCTAGCAGTGCTTTATAACCAAACTTCACAGAGCTCTTGCACCTTTTAATCTTAACTCCATTCACTGCAAGATTGTTCAAGAAACCCAGAGCAGAGCCATGCGAAAAATCCTGAGGAAGGTTCTGTGGGTAACATGGCAGGACAAAGAGGGTTACAGGAAACTGTTCTCAGCCAGCCCAGCAGCTCAGGCTGCCCAGGGAGACAGACACAACTGCAGTCTCTTGAAGCTAATGCCCTCTGTCAGGAGCTGGAGCCACCCAGCAGCCTGTGCACAGCCACTTCTGCCATTCCTGCTCACTGCAAGGAGCCTTCAGCATGACACGACAGGGAAAGCAGGACATCAACATCACCAATGTGAAAATAAACATTTGAAAAAGCACAGGGACACAGACAAGCAGAACGACCACAAAACATAAACAGTGTTTCCATTTTGCTTGGCAGTGAGTTCAGTGTACACTATCTTGATTAATTCAGTTAGTATACTTTTTTGAGATGAGTTACCTAAACAAAATTCACAAGTCTTTAGAGGAGAAATGTTTCCACAGAGGTGTAGTCTTAACTCCCACTGAAATGTTAACATGTACAGCACCCAGCCTTAAAATATTTGAGGAATAGTTACTGAAGCCCATCACCATCAGAAAGCCTGTTGATCTATAATGTCACCCAAAAGGGCACTGACAGGTCAATCTGCCTTCAGAGAGCTCCTACCTGTTTCTCAAATGATCTGTACTGAGCAGCAGTGTAGGGTTTGTTTAGGATAATTATGATATTGCACACATGTATCACACTGCAGCATGTGAATAAAGACATATAAAGTACAGCACCCTTGTCTATTCTTCACTTTGCCTTGAGATGAGGCAAAACAATTCTTATCTGCTACCTCTATTATTTACAGTCCAGCTTTCCACTAATGCATTCTGAAAGAGTATCACTCCTAGGAGCCTTATCTACTTCTACCTTGTGTCTTTAAGGCATTCACAATAAAGCCCTAATGCACACTGTCACAAGAGATACCAGCTAATGATGACACTGAATGTATTATACAACATCACAGAAGTCTGACAGTACTCAGCATTCCCAGTAAATGGAAACAGTATCTTTACTCTATTTGTATTACCCAAAGATATTTGCAGATCTTTAAACTCTTAGAAGTGCATAAAACATAAGCAAGTAATTTCCAGCTAGATGCAAATTAGTGCCTCAGGAACTGCACATGATACAAGACTGTGAATCACTTCTTTACAGATATTGGTTAACTTAAAATGCACGTTTCCACTATTACTGAGGGTGGCAAAACCAGTGATTACATTACCAAAAAATTGTGTTTCCTTTCTTAATGTTAGATCTTAAATGTGAGTAAGATAGTCACTGTGGAGTACTAGAAACAAGCAGGCCACTTCAAGGATGACAAAGATGCGGATCAGACAGTTGTATCACACGAATAAGCTAAAAGTTAGGCTCACATGTAATTCAGGAATTGCAATCTGGAAGGGCTCAAGAAAAACATGTTTAACCCTGTGAAACAAAGCACAAATACACCTCTAGCACTTCACAAACACACTATATTGCAACGTCAAGATATAGAAAAAAATCCCACCTTGCATCCCAAAAAAAGCCCTTTTGAGATTCCAGCATATTTTTAAGAGAACTTTGTGAAGATCCTTGCTTTTGCCCCTCCAGGTCACAACATACCACTAATTCCTTCAGTTACCTTTCCTATCAAGTGTGCTCCAACAGAAGTCTGACAAAGCAACAGGGAATGTACTTGTAAAAGGAAAAAAAAAAGAGGGTTTGGGTTTTGGGTTATTGGTGTTTTTGTAAAAATAATATTTGAAATGCTCTGCTTTTTCAAACAAACATGTTTGCTCTTTTAACATGGTTTTCAGCATTTTGTGGGTTTGGTGCATAGCAAAAATTTAAAAACATTTCCAAAACATTTCAATGTCAGTGCAAGTAAAACACTTCAATTTCATCTTCTTGATTAAATGTCTCTAGAAGAGAAAAAATTTACACATACAGTTTTCTGCCTAAGGAGGTTTTGCCTTCACAGCTGACATTTCGTATGCAAGACTCCAATTTCACATCAAAGCTTTACTTTTAAATTCAGTAAAGATTCAAATTTAATCTCAGAAGACTATGATGTCTTAGAAGTTAAAACAGTAAGTGCTGCTACCAAAAATCTTTAAGATATTCTGCTTTTGATAGATTCAGTTTTAATGGGAAACTGAAGTTACTCAACAAGCATTACCAGTTATCTTGAGAGACTTGCAAAATGTTCCACTGGTTCTACAGAAGTTAAGGCTTCACTTGAATTTCTAAATAACCTTCTATTGCAATTGCTTTAATACTGTGCCTCCTGCAATAACATTCACTTCTACTCTTTGTCCCCTACACTAATCCACAACACCATCACTTTTCCCTCAGCTGCAATGACAAAAGACATAGGCTTAATTAGCACACGTTTCACAAATCTTATCACTAAGCATTTGTAGCAATGTGTACCCGGTGTCACAGCCCCCTCCGCAGTTAATTAACTTCCTGTAACCAAATAAACAGCAAAAAACGTCCCACTAAGCACTAAATTTCAGACAGAAAGGCAACTGAAGTTCAGGAAAACACATATTTGTCAACAGCTGGCTAAAAATCCAATTATTTCATAATGAAGCCAGTATAGTAAAGAATTATTTTTAAAAAGCCCTACATTTCATTTTTTCCCTCTATCAGCTGCTCCACATACCATCTCTTTTAAGAGAGACACATACTAAGAAATCTCCATGCACATTCACCTGTATCTCCTTCAGCAATTCAGCAACTTCTCTACAGCGCCCTAAAGCAACTTCCTCAGAGGCACAAGTAACATCCTCTTGCATCAAATGCTTAGCTTTCTCAAAGTAAACTTCTTTTAGGAGATACCAAGGCCCTTAATTACTGTCTTAATATTTCCTCCCCTGCCTTATAGTGAAGGCACATTAAGGACACAGAATCATCACTGAAGTGCCTGACTGACTTGCAATCATTTCAAGGGTACAAGTTTTAATCCCCGTGTAGGTCACTCCCACCTTCATCTTTTAAATCCTGAGATCTGCCTCCTTGAAAAGGTTTGTAATTTTCTCTCTACATCTAAATCACCTGCAAACAAAAAGAACAATGCACATGAAGGAAAAAGCTTATTTACAGTGTGTTTTTTTAGATCAGGCAGATCAGAAATTAAAGACCAGCTTAAACATCAGCTACAAACGTAGCTGATCAGGGGCTGCAGCCCAGCTGAAGGAAATGCATTCCAATTATAAATTAATATCGGATGCTATTCTCCAGAAAAAGCAGTTCAAGACAACTGAGAGTGAGCAGGGTTACAGCTTTCCAAAATTAGCCTGAGATGATCTAATTCAGCTTCAGTGAGAGTTAGATTGGGACATGTGCCCACAGCTACATGAGTCTAACTGCTGCCTCTCAAAAACAAGAGTTAAATGGAAACTGTCTCATTACTACCATAATTAAGCTGCCCCAGCCACATACATTAGTAATTATTTATTTTTCTTTAATGGTAGCCTTTGTCCAAGTTTCCACACAATTCCTACATACCTATTTTATATACATAGCAAGAAGGCTGGCAAAGAGAGGCAAGAATATTACTGGAAAGATAAGCCTGTTATCAGTGTTTCAGAGTGAAGAATAACTTCCTTGACTGTGTGAGGTGGTCTCTTTCTATCCACAAAGCAGTGCTCTTATTCAAGAGGTTTCCTAAATCCTCTAAAAACTGCAGCCACCATTTGCTGTTATGAGATGAAAGCCCCATACAATTTTCAACCACAGGTACCAGTAACTGCTCAACTGTTGCTGCCAGGGATTTTTTCATATATCACACAAATACATCACCTGTCATAGAAAAATACGTTCTTAACACGCAGTTGCTGCCACATAAATTTATTTGCAGCACCAGGAAGCAGCCTTGAGGGAAAAAATAATTAAAAATTGCTCTTTCATCTTGATGTTATTTTAACGTGAATGTTTCATTACAACAATATATCTATGACCAACAAGGGAGATAATTTAAGTCTTTAGCTACCTAATTTCTATTTAACTGGTTATTATGAATGATTGAGGAACTAATGAATTTGTCTTCAAAACAGTCTCAGAATTTAGGAAGCATTCTGCAGTCATAACAGGCATATATTTAGCAAGTCAAATTAAATATTTGACAAAGCCAACAAAGTAAACACATCTCAAAACACTGACCCACGAAGCCAAAGTTGGTCCTTTTTAGGTAGGGTTAAGGGGTGTATGAGTATACTAGCTGAAGTTGAGATAGAATATTTTTGGTCTATTTTTTGTGAAAATATAAGATGGAGGAACTGTGTCTATCCATGAGTGATTTAGCATAGAAGAAGAAAGTATTATCTTTCTCAAAAAGTCCAAGTTAAAGATAGAGGATGAGTGGTTGTTTCTGAACTTCTGCATTTGAGTAGCTCCAAACTCCACAGGCAAATCTTGAAATCAGAAATAAACACCATTCTCCAACCACGACTTCTGGCATCAGGAAACAGCTACCTTAATCTCTGCCTTTTTAATACCTCCTGACTGTGGGTTCTGACTATCACCCATCCTACAGCATTTGCAAAATTCTAGCTGGAGGGATTAGCAACCAACAGCTACTCAAATCTGCCTGGATTATCTTTTAAGATAGAAGAGATGAATATTATGACTACTCAGATGTATGATTAAATTACCAGCTGCAAATTAAGAAGCAGTAAGGATTAAATTTCAGGCTTCAAGAACCTGTTTGTCCTCAATCTTATTTTTCATTTTTATAAAAATTTTCTTACAAAACAGGTTGGATTATCTGTATTTATACCCTAATCAAACACGAATTTAAAAAAAAGGCTGTTCTGTTCTACACAGATACAGTAGTGAGATATTTGTTTTGACATCCTAAAAACAACATTGACATTATCTTAAATATTACACTCAATTTTTCTAATTGCTATATGTTATGACAATGATAATTCGATATATCTAGCATGTATTAAGATCTTAACTTTATTTTGTCTTCTTGAATCATTCATAGTCTAGCTGTATCTTTCAACACACCACTGTTAAATATCATAGGAAAACTGCAACCAAAAGATTGTATAAAGTAATTGCTATATTATTGCATTATTTTTCTGGGTAGATTTAGCTCAAGGACCTAACTTCATTCTACTGTTTCCATAGATCCTTCATATGGCTGCAAGGAAATATCTTTAAAAGAACAACTGCAATTTTCCTTAAAAATTAAATTGATAAGGGGCATCAGCAAGGTCTTCAGGCTCCATTAGTTTTTAAACTATACCTGAATTTCTACTTGTCATTCCACAAATTTTTTATTCTGTATGATTTTACTGGAAATGAGAAGAAAAATGTTTACAAATACTTGGTTAACTGTTGGCTGAATTCATCAGGCTTCACATAGTTTTACACCAGTCACCTCCACTTTGAAATTTCCAGGGTCCTAAGTACAGTTCTAGGATGTCTCATACCTTACTTTGGGCCATTCAAGAACTATTTATCAAAAATACAGATGAAAAATAGTGCTTTTACAGTTCATAGGCTGTAGTGAAATAACCTTCCGCAGAAGATTTCCCATATGGCTGTGACCTGTTCAATTCAATAATCTAAAAGGTAACAGCCCCTGCAGCTAACCTTGCCAATGTCCTCACAGCATTCTGTCAACTATAAAAGAAAGGCTGGAAGAGTGCCCAAGAAAGGTATTGTGACAGGTATCCAGTAGCTAATACAAAGCTTCCCAACAACTCCATGAAAACTCAGCCTTGCCAAAACAAGAATTCTGTACTTAACGTGCCAAATACAATCTTGCAGCACTAAAATGGGTTCTGGAAGGAGCCCAGAGACCATGAGCACTCCAGCACTTGGAAGGGGGTCAGTAACACTGCAGGGGTCTGTGTGCTGCAGCCTCCCTGCTTTTCTTCCCTCCAGCTTGCTCAAGTATCCTGTGCCTCTACAGTGCTACCAGAGTGCTGGATACGAACAGCCAGGAGCAGCCCCAACTCTGCTGGATGCAGCAATGGTAGAGCTTTACAAATAAAGCACCAGAGCAGCAAAGGAGGCCATCCTTGCTGCTGGGATGGCCCATCTCCATCTCCTAACCCAGTCAAAGCACACAGACAACTGTGCTCCAAAGCAGCCTGCTTTGCTTGTGCTTATGCCTAAAGCCACATTTGCCTATTATGAAAATGGAAGGTGACACAATAACACAAAACAGTTTGAGTCAGTAGAAATGTATGCTGCAGCACTCAATTACAGCTGGGTTAATTAAGGACTGTGTTACAGATTTAATTCCCACCCCTCCCTTCTCAAGTCAAGATAGATCTTTCCGTATCAAAAATTCCATTTTGAATTATTTGAAGATCTTATCACTCAACAGCTGATCAATTCAGCTTGTAATTTTTATCTTTTGAGAAGAACAAGCACAAGTCATTTTGTAAGAACATGGTCTTCCTGTTTAGTGGGGACAGAAAGAGACAAGGAATTACCTTTACACCTGTTTTTCCTCCTGTCTAACTCCCCTGCACAACACTAACTCCAGTCACATTTGGAAAGCCCAATCTGCTGCTCTTCCCAAAGTCACACCGAGTGTGTTCTGCACTGCACAGTGCCACTGATTCCAAATGGTGACTGTTCACTGGTTCTACAAACAGAACTGTCAACCCAAAGGCAGCATGGTTCACCAACTTCCTTCACCCATTCATATTGCACACACTTACCAAGTTAAAGTCTGCTGGTTTTTAGCATGCCAAAACCTCAATTTGATCCAACTTCCTTACAAATACTAGACCCTACAGCCACTTTTGAAAGCACCAGTGATAAGTATCAGCATCTTCACACTGAAGTTAAATCAAATACAATCATTCCTAAAGACAAACGATTCTTTTTGCACTCTGCACCTGTAAATGTTATCCAATTATACACCCTCATTTCACAAAATACTTTCCACTGATAAAGAACTCTTGACTTACAAAACAGCTATGCCTCCATATACATACCTAACTTTATTCAACTTCTCTTTCACAATTCTTATTTAGCAAAGGCTATCCAATGTTTAGAATAGGCCACTAACTCAGCTTCTTTACAGGTTCTTAACTTTTGGAAAACAACATAACAGTGTTATGATCTGGCTTCTGTCCTACCAGGTTAAGGGGTCTGATCCCTTGATTTGGATCTGTATGTTAGGCTGATTCTATAATAGATAACTGAACAGAAAATTACATTTCTCAAACTAGTATTCTTTGAATATTATGTCAAAGTTAGCCCTTACTAAAGAGATGTAAAAAAAAGAGAAGTCAGATTTCAGAGACTGCTGGAGAGAACTTCAGCAGGCTGATACAAGACCAGTTCTACCACTCAAAACTACCTGTGACTCATGACTGAACAGACAGGCCAAACCTTCCAAAGGTACCATAGTGTTAATGAAACCCCTGGCTTGTTCTCAGCAGAAGTCATGAATATTCTGAATACCTCCCCAGGCTTATGAGGTTGGGCATCCAAATATCAAAACACACAAGATTAGAGATCATTTTGAGAAATATGATCTGCATTCAGCAGTTGCTAATAATCCTCTTGTAAGCATTTAGCTTGTCCTTTGTGGAGCGATGTGGAATATGAGTGTGACAAACTTCCTAAGGGAAAGCCCTATTCTGTTTGCCATCTCTTGTGACACAGAAAGGTCACAGGATTCACATTTAACAGTACCACAAAAGAAGGCTCTTTCTCTGAAATCTTTATACCGTGAAATGACAAACTTACTGTAAGGTGTTGTGTCAGTAGGGTCAGGAGGTGGGAAGTTTTCTGTGAAGTTGACATTGCACAAGTCTGTACTACAGCAGCAGAAGCGATATGTTCCATTCTGGATCAAGGAAGGGGTGGTTGTAACTATACACTCTTCAAAGTGACACTCCTGTGGGTCTCCTATGTGAGACCAGCAACCTGTAAAAAGGAGCAAATGACAGATTTTTTTTTTTAAGCATAAAATTAGTTCTACTGTCTGGATAAACACTCCTACAAAAATCCTAATTAAACATTACAGAGTGGGGTGAAAACAGTTATCATAATTTATTTGTCTGACTTTAGTACCACCTTTTAAACCAAAACCTGAAGAATTTTGGAACTCCCCATTGCCAAGGAGAAGAAAATGTAGGCAGGGATGGAGGCCAACATCAGGTGTCCAGCTGTTGCCTTAATATGATAAAAACTGAATTTCTGTGCCTTCTAAGCAGAAGTATGCAAATCCTCATTGCTCTGATACCACAGACCATATCACCACTCTCTGGTCCATAGTCTAAATAAATTGTGACCTAGTCCCTTCCTTAGGCCACAAGACTGCATCTACAGCTTGGTCCTTCTTGCATAATTTCATAATTCTGCTCTTCCTCATTGTCAGCATCACTGGACTTTTTTACAGGATCACAACTTGTTGCCTGGTTAATACCAGGTCCTTTGTTCATTCCCAAGTATGATCAAAAGCAGTTAAATGTCATTTATCCGCAACTACCTGGAAGGGAAAGAGACAGCAGTGGGGCAGAGGTGAGCAGCCAGGCTGCTCCCTTCAGCACACTGTCAGATCAAACAGTAATCATGGACTACAACTCCACAGGCTGCTTGTAAATACCAGCTGCATTTTCATTCGGCCTTATAGTACATTAACTTGCATCCAAGTAAAAAAGAGGAGACTCCCTGAGAATGGTAATCAAACCATGTCTCCAGAAACTGCAAAGCCCTTCACTCCTCCACCTTCATCCTCCCCACAGAACAGTACTGATATGTGAACTGTAGCTGCAATTTCCTTTGTAAGCAAACATCCAATCAATATGAATATACATTTTTTACTTAGTAAGACACTTACTGTTAAATTTATCATTGCATCAATACATATACTGAAATTCAAGAAAGCCATCTTCCTCTGGACATCCTATGTAACAAGAAATTTAAATGCTTCTTTCAACTGTACATTGATGTCTTTGGTCTCTTTTACAAGTCATTCATTGCAAACAAACTTTCTGTTCACATTTAAAACTGTTAAATGGGAAGTTTAAAATTATGCATTTTGAAAATGTGCAGGAAGTCTAGTTTTGCAGCTGTCCAGCTTTGTATCAGCTGGCTAGATCACAAAGAAGTGAAATAAGTAACAAAACTACTGCACTAAAACTGAACTGTTACATACCTTGTTTTACAAGATGAATGTCTCCTTCTCGTGTTTTTTCCCAAAGTCCATAGCAGGTACTACCTTTCATGCACAAAATTGTGCCATTCTCCTGGGAAATTCGGCTCTCACTGATTCCATGGTCCTGCTGATAGGGGTCTTTAAATGCACACAGCCGCTCCTCACTCTGTGTAGCTTTAGCCAAAGAAAGAAAAATAATTTTTGTCAGTGGTTCTATGCATAAAATATTAACTTTAAAAATTTAACTTAAAAAAGATGATTATGGTCTTCTGAAAAGATGCATTCAAAAAAAGCTAGATATGTAACTACAAGGTACTTAGCTACTATTCAGAAGTATAACTCAGCAGACATCCGGTCACAGTAAGAATTTGTACTACATATTTCAACAGCTAGATTTCATCCAGTTCTTTAACTCCCATCAAAGCATGGCAGCAAAAAGATGCAAGATGAAGTAGATTGGTCTTTTGGGAAAACCAGATTTTGAACTTAAAATAAAATTATAGCATATGTAATCGTAAATTATTAAAGGTACTGTATAAAATATCTCCTCACAGATGGTTAATTTCTTTGATCATTCTTCAGCACTGGCCCCAAAGAAGCCATGTTTCAGCAAGGCAGATAGTGCAAAAACACTGCTTCACTCTCACCAACGTGGGTGATTGAGTAAGAAAACCCAAGAGACTCGGATACAAGTGTCTCACTTTTAAGGCTGTTACTATTCATTAGGAGTCAAAATTTGTAATTCTTTTATGCTGAGACAACCATAAATTGCTGCACTATTCAGGCCAGCATTCTGTCAGTGCTTCCCAGTTTATTCTGTGGCAGCAGCAACTAAAGTACCACAACTTAGCCAATTCTTTACTGGTCTGGTAGAGCGTGTGTGATCAGTTGAGCTCAGTGGGGGTAAAACTCTCAGCTGAGGAGACAGGAACTTCTTAAACCAGTGTAATTCAATCACTTTGCAGCTCCACACACTCCAAGAACCTGGCTGGCAATCCCTGCTATTCTCCCAGCTCTCTGAACTCCGGTCAGTGCACTATGAACACTTTACATCTTGCACTACAGTTCTGCAGCGACAAATACATTTATTATGAAGCAGTGACTTACTTCAGAAAGTAAGTTGCCTAAATTTCACATCCAATGTTTTTTTAAATCTCTCTGAGCAGAGTGATTCAAGTTACTGAGCACAAAAAGGTCACACATTAACAGCCAGCACATGGTGCCTCCAGCAGAACTTGCCAGTTGCAGGCTGCAGTTTCATTCTCAGAACAGCTGAGTATGCCAGGCGTGAAGCATCTGTGCTGCATTCCCTGCTCCGTGACAAGGCACTGGCCAAGAAACAACGACACAGGACCCCACTGCCCTAAGGGAACTGGAGCTGACTCACTTTTCGAAAATTCAAAGAAGAAAAAACTGTCACAGAACCACAATTTTCAAGGCACAATGGGACAAAAGTATACACCCTTGTGAAACAGGACATATCTGCTGTGAGGGACAGTAGGAAGGTTTTAAAACCTGTTGCATATGATAGCTGAGTGGGGCTAAGGCCATCCAAGATCTGGTTGTTTACAAAATGCTCAAATTGCTGCAAAACTTGCCTTAGTGAAAAATTAATTTAAAAGAACAGAATTTATGAAACAGACACACAAATCTGGTTTCCTTCTTTAAAAATAAAGGTAATTTCAAGAAAGTCCACTTCAATAATACCTCAATACATAAAACCTTTGAACCCATCAACTAACAGAACAAGAAAAAAGACAAAACCAAACCAAAACCTTTTGAGTTTGCCTTGGACTCAAAAAAAATAATGACATGCCTGTGCTCTACTGACTGAGACGGCTTTAATTGCTTATTTTTTCAGGTCTCTCAGTCTTTCCATAAAACTCCTAGGATCAAGGTTGAGAGGTAAGGATACGAGAAGATACTCAAAAAAGAGAAGTTACTAAGAGTCATTCTAGATGCTGTCCAATTATACATGTACTACGGAAAATAAAAATAACTATCAAAGGCTTCTCTGATTTAAAAAGACTGCATTGCCCTACAAAAATACCTGCAGAGGGGAGGATGGGGCAAGCATGAGAAAATACAACACAGAGTTAACAACCTGAGTGTCTATCAATTTTCTTGCAAAGTAATAAAAGCACAAGTTAACTTGACACAATTTAATGTCAGATGATCTCAGTGGGAAATTTTTCCAACAAAAAATAAAGTTTACTCATCCAACAACAAGAGTTTTCATGCTGATCACTGCACATTCCTGCTTTGATTATAACTTGGAGAAGCACAGCCCCTGTGGGAGCAGTACCCACTGCAATACTCTGCTGACCCCTGCCCTTTCCCTGATGGCACAGAACATCTGGAGAACAGGGGACATGGAACAAAAGCTACTTTATTTTTCTCTGTGGCCTCTGTATATTCATTGTTGAAGCTGAAGTGCCGAAGAAAATTGGGTAGGGCATTCAGATGTACAGAAACCATCTTGCAGAACAACAGAATAGAGGAGCTGCTGCAGTTACTTTTCATGATTTCAGTACATTCCTGCTCTGGGATGCCTTTCTTCCAGGCAGTGGAAACTAGTCAGACTCAAAAGCTTCTAGGTCAGGCCTTGAAAGCAGCCTCTAGCCTAGGTGAGTGTGCTTGTATGCCTTAAAGCTTGCCCAAAAGGAGTACTACAACATACTGCTACAAAAATCACACAGAAGTGCTGGAGCCCCTCTTTATAACTCAACCTATTTCAGTAGAAATCTTACTCTTCAAGGGAAAATACCATTGTTAATTTGGATTTCCACATGCTCCACACGGATGATGTTTGTCAGTTTTCAGTCATCATGGGAGCCAACAGGTATGCAGGGAGCATTCAGAGCTGAAACACATCCCCCTGTCCCTTGGGAGCTGTGCACCTGCAATGTTTGAGGGCAGCCACTAACACTCTCTGCAGCAGCTTAGCTGAAGCAATTCCAAAGCCGCTTCTCCATGCTTGGAGATATTAGAAAACCATCTAGATATGGTCCCAGGCAGCTCTAGGTGACCCTGCCTCAGCCAGGAGTTGGACAAGATGACCTTCAGAGGTCCCTCTCAACCCCAACCACTCTGCAATTCTTGCATGTCTCCAAGTACTCAATGTGCAGCAAACAAGACACAAAAATTATTTCTCAGCTGGGTTATTTGCTCTTTTTTGTCTCTGAGGCAGGTGAGATGGTAGAGTCAGATTAGAACCACTAGATTCTCTTGTTTGTCTTAGTTCAAATAGATCCATATAGACCCAAGAAAATATCTTAATGTTGAGATCCTCATTAAACAAAAAGAGCAATTAAAATAAATAACCTATGAAGACTGAGGCTCCTGAACTGCTCTATTTGATACATGCAGTTCATTTGCTACCTGTCAGAAACACCAAGGGCAAAGTCCCTGCAGACATGTGTGCTCACCAGATACTAGGGAGCCATGAGCATTTCACTGTACAGTGCTCTTTTCCTTACAGATTTCACAGACCAAAGATGCACCAGCAGTGTATCCTCAAATCAGGAAAATGCAGAAGCTATTTACAGATCAAGCTATGCAGTGTGTCTGCCCAGACATGAGATGTCCCAGCATACAAACACAACCAAGACCTAGCACCAAATTTAAGTGGCAGCATAGGACACACAGGGCATGGCTGAAGTCATCCTTTAAAACCCTGAATTTACCTTTATAAGGCAAATTTCATAGTAAACTCTGTTTGTTCACCACATAGAATTCATCAGCTATTCAGATCTTTTCTAATTAACCCTTCAATGAAATTTCATGAGCAATTTTGAAATAAATAAATGGCAACTGAATGCCTCCATGTCATACACCACTGAAAAATTTGCTGCTGGAGGAACTGTAGAAGCAACAGATAGGCTGACACT
Source organism: Cisticola juncidis (assembly GCA_013400215.1). NCBI lineage: Eukaryota > Metazoa > Chordata > Aves > Passeriformes > Cisticolidae > Cisticola > Cisticola juncidis. Next base: position 1,541,039 of record VXBR01000875.1, read on the forward strand.
GAAGAGAACAAAAAGTAAAACTTAAACAACAAATTATGAAGGATTTATAATGAATGTCAATTTTCCATTCCTCTTGTATTTGCACACCAGAGAAACCATGTCAAAATAATTAAACAGAAATAATAAAATGAATTCAAGCTTCTGTTCTCTCATCCTGCAGAGATTTCTAACTAAGACAAGAGGGGAAGGCACCATTCCCAGAAGTTCTATCAGGGGAAAAACAACACGAGCAGGCATGCTCTTCAATTCCCTATCATAAATCACAAAAAAAAAAACCAACATCAAAATGAGTTTTGCTGCTCTCCAGCCCATTTTACACCTCTATATATACAAAAATACACTTCTATATACAGTCTCAGAAGCAAACATGAGTGGCATTTGAATTGAATACAGGTGCTCCAAGCAGTCACCTAAGACACAGTAAATGTTCTCAGCTTTCCTGCTTGGCTGCCACTACCGGTGAGTCTGATCACCACACGCACTTGAACAGACTCTACTTGAATCAGACTGTGAACACTTGTTGTCATATTCCAAGAGGAGAATGGGCAAACAGCCTACAATAAATTACTTTCCTGGAATCACAAAGGAACTGGGAATTGTGCATCGTTTCCCAAGTCCATCCTGTGGCTCATACATACTGTCGAAGTGGTCTGGGCGCATGGACTTCATCCCCATACCACTACACAGTCCCAAGAAAGAGGGGCTGGGATTCAGGAATTTCCTTTTGGCATATAGTTCAGGTTTTTATGTGATTTACCATCCTAGAATTAGTCAGTTCTACTGTCAACAAAAAAGATCTGAACGTTATCACAGAAAAAACGCTGTATAGATTTTTTCAGTATTTTCTCCCTGTAATCGTAATTCCCAGCTGCTCAGAAACAGAGAACTGATTCACACTGATAAGTGAATTCAGTCTGTTCATTACAAAAACACCCTGAGATGTTTACTATTTGAGAATTTGCCTTTTTCCCCCACTGAAGATATTCTGAACAGCAAAGATCAGAAGAAAATGTCAAATGCACCCACTATGTCAGAAACGGCGTGTGCGACTGACACACAATTCATCCACACCAGGATGAGTTCAAACGAGTTAATACGTTGCCACTGTTTTAATATAGTAATTCCTTCACGATCACTGCATGTTCTAGGAAAACAGCTACTGAAAACAATGAAAGAGAAATACCAAAAGTTACAGGAATCCAACTGCAAATCCTTAGAACATGAGTCATGTTTTCACTAATAGCATCGGAAGTCACTTCCATTAGTGCTTAACTGATGCTTCCTGACCTTGCATCCATTCAATGCAGTGCACAGAATTCACATCAAGTGCAAAGCGAGGGGGAAAGGAACAACAGAAAAAAAAGGCTTAAATGTTACTCGAGTGCTACTCCATGGTCTAATCACTGGGATTAAGGATAAATAAATAAAACACTTGCCACTTTATGATTAATGCCACGCAAAACATTTTGTGACTCAACAGTCCCAAATAAAAGAATGTGAGAACAGTCTGAAGACAAACCTGCAAACAATCTACAAGAACAGACCTGCTGGCATCACAGACCACACACAGGGGCACCACGTTGGTAATTACATCAACTGCCTTTAAGTACATATAAGTGACGACTTAAAAAAAGAGGCAAAAAAAGAAAAATGTTTCTGAGCATTTGTTTGCATGTAATGGGATTTCTTTAAATACAGGCCACCACACACTCAACTGGGAATCTCAGGAGGCTGCAACAGATTTGTTTTCAAAGATCAACGTTTTTTCTGTAACTTGTCCTTTCAATTACTGAGATTTTCATCAGAACAGCAACAGACACAAAACCTGTTTTATTTTGGCCCTGTCAGCTTTCTGTGGAGCTCTTTTGTTTACACAATAGGGGGAAACATCATTGCCCTCAAGACAGGGTTATGAGATAGTCTGCATTATGAAAACACATGCTATTACAAGGAAGGTATGTATCAGGAAGATCCTCTGAGTCTATCTTTCCAAATACTGATAGCTGAATTCTGGTGTGATGTACAGAGAAACAGAATCTTGAAGAAATCACCACTTAGCAAAAATTTTAATGTTGCTTTTTAAAATCTTTTTCTCCTCAAGGCTTTAATTACAAATATTTCTAAATGTGTATCCACTTATATTAAAATATATCATAAGCAGATGTCTTTTGAAGGAAGTCATGCTTCTTCAGACAGACCACCCTCAATACCAACTGAGAGTGGGAGGAAAAGAAGCTAAACTGCTGGCAATCTTCCATGTTATTTATACTTCCAGTATTCTGTTTTGTAGCACATTTGACCAACCGAACAGCAGAGCTCTGCACTGACTGGTCAGAAAAACAAATAAATTGTCTGCCTGAGGATTAGGCACGAGGACATGAAGGTCTAGAGCAACTTGAAATGGCCTGGAGGCTTTCTGAGCAGGAGGTCAGGAGCAGCACAGTGCAACACAAAGCCAGGGAATGTTTGGTCAGCACAGCCTATTGCTGTACAGCAAACTTCCATACCACAAGTCCTCCAGATGGGCTCCAAAACACAACCACTGGACTAATATTTGAAACATAGGAAGATGAAATAATGAAAATTTGCACAAGAGAATACAGCAGAACTTCTAGGAAGGAGGCAGGGAAATAAAGAAAAATGCTTCAGAAATTTACATGTGGTAAATTTACATATTTTCCTCCCCTCCTAAGAAAAAGAGAGGAAATAAAAACCATCATAATCATTAATTATTTTACAGGACATAAGATGTACCTCAAGATATACCATAAAATATATTTTGACAATAAATCCTTTACAGTTTATATTCAGTGTTAAAATCTGGAATAATCTGTTCACAGTAGTACATGTCCTTAGCATTCACTGATGAAAATTATTTTGGTTTTGTCTGTTTTGCTGGCTAACATCACAGTTTCAAATGCTGGCAATGACACAGAGCCAGGCTTTGATTGAGAACCAGTGCCAAAACTAAAATGAATGCTAGTACTGGTACCCATTTTGAAGTGATTGACTGCGCACTCAGATGACAAAATAACTTATGTTCACTACAAGGTCCCTTGCCCTCAAAACAGACAAGAAAATTCAAGTGTTTATTTTCTGTATGTGGATATACATGTTCTTTCCTTTTCCTCAATCTAGCCTTCAAACAAGCAAGTAAATTTGAAATCCATTTCCTTCCCTTGCTCGCTTTCTAACACGGTGTTTTGGGCTGACCAAGACTGAGCAGTGGAGCCTTTGCCTGCTGAGTTTTCTTCAGCAGTCCTTGGGTATCTTGGTGTTCCAGCCTCATTCTGAAGAACCAGTGGTCTGTCAGCACTAAACAAGTGCAGCAGAGCCAGGTCCTGTGGCAGCTGTGTTGAGTCATGCTGTGCAGAAGGTTCACATTTTGCTTTCCACTCAGGCACTGCTGTTTCAGATGCTTTGGTACATAGTCCATGGCTTCCTCTGGGACCAGCTGACCCTCCTGCCACAACCTCACTGGCTCCTGGCTATCAACATGTGTACCCCTAGCAGCCTTACATTAGTATTATATACCTCTGACCAGATGTATCCGCATACCAGCAATTTCCCTGATTGGAATTAATGGAAATAGTGATGTATGGCAAAGCCAAAAAATAAATCATCACCTCAAATTCTGTACTAAAGGCCTGGTTCTCCTTTTACCCAAATTTACTCTCAAAGGAAGTGTTGCCTTAGAACCTCCCATCTTATGCAAGAGAAGCCACGCAGCAAAGAACCAGGATGGCAGAGATTTATTGCTAGCAGCTGACAAATTATGTAGTTCCCAAACGCTGCCAGATTTTATGAAAAAATACCTGAGTTTATTGCCAATAAACCATGTCACTGCCTTATTTCTACAACTTTCTAAATGTTTCTGAGGACCACCAGAGCATTTTGCTGGGCAGACTTCATGCGAACCAGACATGAACACAGATGCAAAATTTTATCCACCTAGTAAGAGCCCAAGACATGGTGGCAAGAAAGCTAGCAACACCTTGTTTGGGGTCAAAATTCAAGAATGTTAAGTGAGTTTGAACAGTTAATATGGCTTTACATCAAAAAGCTGAGCATTTTTCAGCTGATATGGGAAGAGATTTGAGCTGAATCTGTAATCAGGATATTGACTCAGCCAGGGTCAGAGAAGGACAAACTGCAGAATTAAACCCAAGTGTCCTGAAGTCTCAACTACAGCAATAACAAGTTGACCTTTGACTACTTGGGCCACTAATCAGAGCTTCCCCCACCTTAAAATATCTCCTCCACAATACATACAACTAAACAAGAAAAAGAAACTACTTCTCACAGTGATTCAGCATTTTCCTTAACACTGTTGTACAGCTGTGTTCAGCAGGTACACGCTTAGGGCATTTGTTTTTATTGTAAAAGTCTGTCTAGTTCAGCACGTTTCTTTCTTCCATCTTTTTCCCTCTCTGCTCAACTCCCACTGATTTTTAACAAGACAGAATTAAAACAAAGGGCACATACCAAAGAGGTAGTAGGAAAAGGTTATCAATCTGACCAATAGGAAATTCCTAAATGTATCACCTGCTAGCTGTGAAAAAACCCCTCTGGTATGTTAAAAAAACTGTAACAGTATCTTTGTTCGGTGATTACACAGCACTGACAACATTTTATCACACAACTTGGCACTTAAGAAACAATTTAGGCTTTATAGCAAGAGACTGCAACAGGTTTCTTGGTGTTGTAAAAACAGTAAAATGTCATGGCATTTTAGCATTCACTTCATGAAGCTTGAAAATACTCATCTTTGTCATCAGACTTCAACTTAGAGCCATTCCCAAAAACTTTTCATCTCATATTAACCCAAAATCCAGTCAGTGTGTTCTATATGGATACGAAAGGGTCCAAGAACATTCAAAAAGTCTTCTGAAAAAGCTGTTAACTCCAATACTTGAAAGTAGAAGCAAAGCAGCATAAAATGTCAGGAAACCATTAAATGCCATAAAAGTGTCAAATCATAGAATATGTTTAACACTTACTTAAGGGAAAATCTAATCTACTAATCTAAACACATTAGTGGAGGACAAAGCATAAAAAAACTACCCTCAACTCCAAATGCTTGTCTTATAAAAAAAAAATGCTAGAGCTTCCATGAAATTAATAAAGTTGAAGATCATGATTTTCCATGAGGATTCACATAGCAAAAAGCATCCTTGTGGCTTCAAATCACATTGCCAAGTTTGCACTGTCTTCTTACCTCAAGATGAAATGATTTTTGATTATTTTACTCCATGAGTAAACAGGAATTCCAGTCTTTACACATAGCTGAATCACCTCAGAGAGAATCTACTCACAGACTCACAACATAGAGCAAAAAAAAAATTGCTACAAAAAGTATTTTGCAAGCCAGCTTTAAGTATACCTTCCACTTTATTTAAGAATTAGTCCAACACACACTAAAGGTCATTTAAACCCAGATTTCTAGAAAAGCGCAGGGAAGGGAATAGCTGGCCTTCACTGACTCAGTAGGATTTTAGACATGAAACTTCTCAAGGTCTCTTGGAAGAATCCCAGTCTACACTTAATCTGAAAGAGTGACTAAATTACAAGATTTAAACAAGTCTAGCATTTTTCCAATTATTTTTTATATATTTTTCACTTCCTTAATGACTCTGTCTCCATTCAAAGAAAAAAATAAGTAAGTCCATGTTACTGTTTAGCAATTATGCCAGAACAGAAATTACCACAGCCTTAGTCACACATAATCTTTTCCAGTGGCCAGTGTCTATTCATGGAACTGAAAAAGCCTGAATTCTTTATCTTTGCCTTAGACTGGAGTTCAGGGATTTTTTTTTCTGGGTATGAGCGTCTGGCTTTTGTTTATCTGGGCTGTCAAAGTAAAGTATCTGCATGGAATAACACAGGAAACTCTGCAGCAAAAGCAACAGTAAAGCAAACTAATGATGTGGTATTTATCCCTCAAACTCAGACAGAACAGACTTCCCACAGCAAAACTACTTATTTCAGACTCTGCTTTACATTCCCTCTGAAAAAGATCTGTTATTTGGTAATCCCCTAACACATGTAATGTACTCACTTTTCTACCTAGCAGGGATGCCATTTCTACTGCAGATATTACTCAAACACTTTCTGGAGAACCCATACAGCCTGTCTCTTACAGTACATTACAACAATTTTTCCTATAAACATTTTCAGGATGCTTACACTACTGTGAATATGCTGAGACAGTTGAAAACTGGCAAACATTCTTCAACCTGAAGCTACAAGGAAATTAAGCTCCAGAATCATTAATAATATTTTGCCCTCAGACAGAAGCATGATGTATTTGGCTTTGAAATCTTAAACCCTGAAGAAAATGACAAGAGCAGCAAAAGGCAGAAACTAGCTCCTCCCCTGACATGCTTCACAAGGGTTTGAAGCTTCTCACCTTTCTAGAATTCTGCACAGACCATATGTTTAAGTTCAAAAACATCTCAAGTCTTTTTCTTCAAGACATTTATTACTGTGCCAGAGAATGGCCCACAAACCATTGTTATCTTGAGTCAAGAGCACGGTCAACATGACAGCTCCGCGGGCACCTCAACACAGCCAGAGCAAGGTGAAGCCAGCTCCTGCAGAGCTATCAAGGACCTGTAAGAGATTGTGGGCTGCCACAGGAACTTGGGACTTACTTCAAACACTCCTACTTTGTCTTCCTGAACCAAGAGCAGGAATGGAAAGGATTGTCAGCTAAAGGTATTTATGGTGTTTGTTGAACTGGTCAAAACCAGAAAATACTGACTTTTGCTTCTGTTAGACTTCAAGGTTATCAGCGCATTGAACAGAGGTCACTGTTCCTATATTTCTTGATGTTAGTGCTTAAATTGTTAGAAATTTATGGGCACAGCACTGAACTATTTAAAATCAACTCATAGATTTTCTTTATGCATTTATTCTTTTCCATTTAAATCTTTGTTGTACCAAAACCAATTTCACTGGCTAAGAAGGCGATACAGGCATACTTTTAGAGACTTTGTATAATTAGAAAAAAAATCAGTGTCTAGTCAAGACAAGCTCTTCACTAACTTCTGATTTCTAAATTTACACAGTTAAAAAGGGCATGACTGGTACATGCAGACAAGCCCAGGTTACTGAACACACTTGTTGCAAGGAATGGCTTTCACGTACTGAAGTACAGGATGTCACACCAAGGAAACAAACTTCTGGGGACAAGGAAACAAAAAAAAAAAAATTAAACAGAAGAAGGTTGTTTTTAATTATCTTTGTTGATGCTAATGACAGGAAACACGGAAAAGGGCACTCCCAAAATAGACACTCAAGGAAAAGACTGTGATCAACTTGCTCAACATTTTGCACTGCACACCTGAGGATGATGGCTGGAGCTATGCTCAAAAGACCATCTGAACTCCTCACCCTATACATATACCTCAGGCAACACAGGTTAAAACATCTCACACGACACAGCAGAAGTGTGAGCAGAAACCCTCAGGTTCTTTGGGTCCCAAGCCAGCCTAATCCACCACGCAGCTGCTGCAGGGGTAAGCACAGAGCCAGACTGTGCGGGGGCTCCCCCACACACTGCAGCTCTCTGCCACAGACACAGACAAGATCAGCATTTCAGGCCAGGAGAGTCTGAAGTTTTTCTGATTCACACCTACTTAAAGGCCAGGAAATAGGCACAAACAACATCTTGGCATTTGGGACTAGTATGGAAGGAACAACACCAAGTCTCATTATGACAACCAAAAAAACCACAACAGCACCGAGGCTTTACAATGGCAGAATTTACCAGTAAAGAGAGGTGTTTTCCTCTGTTTTCACTTTCTTCTTTGAAAGACTTTAGTCTTTCAACACCACAATGTGTTATATACATTTATTACAGGGACACTGAACGAATATTACTTAATTGATTTGGTGTCTTTTGAAACAAAACTGTGATCAAATACTTTGTTTGCCTCTACTGAGAACATTTTCAGTTATGACTGGGGCCTTAGTTTAGTGGTGAACATGGAGGTGCTGGGTTAATGCTTAGACTCGTTAATCTCAGAGGCCTTTTCCAACCTTAACGATCCTATGATTCTATGAACTGATAAACATTTCTCTTTCATTTGAACTAGAAACATTAGAAAGCATTATTAACTGGCAACAAACATTTAAATAACATCTTTAAATAAATTCAGATCAGGTTTATTAACTCGTACTTATTTCCTAGAAAATGGCTCTAATTCATGAAAATAAAGTGTCACATTAAAAATACTCATGTTTGCACATGCATTATTTATGTATTTTTATAAAAAATACACGGTTGTACAGATTATAGCAGATTTTAAGTAACCTGTACGTACCTACAAAGTAGGTTTTCTATTCTTTTTAGCAGATTTGTATAAAGGAAAACTTACTTGCAATCTCTGTAAATAAGAGATCCTGATCTGAGCCTGAATTACTTGACAGGGTGATAAGCCAGATAAGAACAATTTCTGGTGATTAAAATACAAATCCTTTCAGTATTAAATGAGTTTTAGGACAGACATGTCTTTCATTTTTTTCCTTTAAACATAAACATAGGTATCAAAAAAGGGAAACCCCCCAAAAATACACAACTCATAACCTGAATATGTGTTTTAGAGTCTTAAGGCAAGATGTAATTTATTCTACAATATTCACTAAACACATTTACAGGATCAGACAGGTTTTCAGAATCTCTGAGACAAACTAAGACTGCAATCAAAGGATTAGCAAACCAGCTGCCTATGTGCCATTACAGCTGATTATCATAGACTGTAGACAGCTAGCTTACTTGGGAAGTGCTTTCAGGAATATTCCATTGTTGCCAGAGAGAAGGGTATAGAAGGATAATGTGATAATGACTCGTTATTTTATTTATTATACAGAAAATGGGAACATATGCATTAGGAATTGCATGAGGTTTTAGAAAATCTTTTTATAAGCTACATTAACAGTAAAACCTGGCAAAATGAAGAACTGGAGGCTTATTAAACACTACCATTCAGAGCTAAGGATGTCTTGCAGTGAAGGGTTGACTTTTCAGCCTTCTCCTCCAATCTCACTAAAAACTAAACCCATGCCAAAATTCATCTTATCATGAGACCTTATTACCTTATACATGCTAGAATAAAATCACGGGTAGATAGAAAACGGAGGAATTTGGAAGTTACAGGCTTATCTTTAAAATGTTTTCAAGTATCTTTTCAGTTCACATGTAGAAAAAACTGTGAAAGAGAAACTTCCAAGAGCCTTCAAAAAAAAAAAACAAACCCGTCCTTGTTATTAAACAGTCCTCTAATAGTTTGTTATGCCCAAATACTTTTCCCTCCCTAAGGCTATGAGAAAGAAGTATTGTTCTTAGTGGAGACTGAGCTACTACTAAACAGGAAAGCAGCAGAATTCAGTATATTTTAAAAGATACTGATGTGTTTACAGCATTGCTTACAAAAAAAAAAAAAGAAAAAGAAAAAAATAAGATGTGTCCTTAGTTTTCTGCTGACACTAGTAGCCAATTTACTTCATCCCTCAGGTAGTTGGTAAAAAAAATAATGTTAGCAGAGTGGACCTGTGTATCTATCAGAAGTATGGACATGGCATTCTTTTTGCTGCATATGGTTTACTTTGACTAGCACTGGCTTTAGTCTATTTAATTTGAAATTATATATTAAATCCTAAGATTCCTGTACAGGGAGAAAAACAGGATCATCTTGATCACAGTATCTAGCTATTGATATGGCTGCTATATCTTAGAAGAAGATGCCAAAGTCAGAATTTCACAGCCAGTCAAAAGAGGACAGACTGCCTAGGGCCAACTATAGAAATATAAATATGCACTAGTTATTCAAAGCACAGCCTTCCAGAAAGCTTTTAGATTAAATAGATTATTTCTTCCTACTTGCTTCTTCTCTAGTTTGTCTTTTCTCCCTCACCTTCTGGGGATTTAAAGGTCTTTGAACATCCTGTGTCGGAGATAAGATGAAACAACAGCCATTCACAGTTTTTAAATGCTCCATCTGAACGAGGCAGAACAGTTAAAGAAAAGCAGCTTACCATAGTTTTATGCTCGGCTTCTTTGTTTACAGCACGGTTACTCTCCAGATCTTGCTTACTGTCTCTATCCCATAATACTGAAAGGTAAACCTCTCAGATTTGCAAGCTTTTTTCACTCTTACATAAAATCTCTTGAAATCCACCTCCCTATCCATTCATCCAAGTACAGATGTCTAAGAAGGTCTAAACACAAGTTCATCCACACTGCCTTTGTCTTCATTATTTAAAAAGCTGTATTTTCCATTACACCTTTTTTTCTAAATCACAGTTGCCCACCACTGAGGACAATGAGGATGAGAAAACAGGAAATACTTTGATTGATGTGGGGTTTAATGTTACTCACTCACCGTATTATTCAGGGAGCACAAAACACTAACAGAAATTAAATGAAGAAGATCCCAACAAGAGAATGTGCTGGATCTCACAGAGGAAATATAAAAGGAGCTCATGCTCAGCTTCATTAATCCTTTCCCCCTAGCCCCCTGCCTCTAATTAGTATGTTGTAAGTGCTCTCGGAGAACAGTGGACCATAAGGATGTACGCAGGTATCAACACTAAATTGAAAGTAAAATAATGAAAATGTTGGCAAATGAATAAATTCTCTTCTCTGTGAAGAGGAGAACAGAACACAAAACACAAACACAAAAATCCAGGCCGGGTCATTTTTGTAGAGTATTAGCAAAGGAAAATGAAGAAAGTCTAACAAAGGAAATGTGCAATTGTTACCATCTGACAATAAACCAGTGACCACCAGTTACAGGGGAAAAGAAGCATTCCATGGATCACAAAATGAGGAATTAATAAAGTCATGTCTGAGCTTTTTCTACCTAATAAGCAGAAAAACTCCATTCTTTTCAGCTGGAGCTCTTTTGGTTCAATACAAAGTCAAACAAGGAAGCAAAGGACAAATGTAAATGAAGTTCTAAACAAAAATAACTGTTTTTTTCTGTAGATGAAAATCAAGTTTCAGGGTACTTTCAACACTACAGAAAAATGTTAACAGGACATGACAATTCTCAAGCTGTGCAAAAATACTAACTTGTAACTGAAAACACAGACAAGGTAAGTACAATGAAATTCAGCAATCTCTGAACACACTGAGTAGCTTACTCATAAAATACCATCATTATAATAGTAGTATTTGGACTTAAAAAGCTACTGAAACAGTGAGTGCAGAATCCATCCCACGACATTTAAAGTTCCAGCCAGGTTTTACACCACCACAGAAGTGATTATTATGTACCTTTCCACCTCCCTGTTGCACCCCTGAAGCAGTAAGGGGGTCTCTCTCTCGCTATTCCTCCCCTCGATACTTAACCTCGTTGTACCTCACCTTTCAAAGTCCCACCACATTCAGTCCCCCACTGATTTTTTTTTTGTAAATCTGCTTATCATTTCCGTGCCTGCTCCTCCCCTGGTGCATTTGATAGCAGCTGCCAGTTTCTCTCTTAAGCAGCACTACACCTTTTCTAGGTCACTCTGTACATGCAGCACAGTTCCTGTGAGCAGCTGCCAAGTCACCGCCACTCTCGCCTGATTTTATCCAAGCTAGTGCAGATATTAATTTCTACCACAATCTAAATCCACAGTGAAGAAATCAGTTCCTCTTTTCTAAACCATTAAAAACGTACCAGCAAACCCTCCACACTACAGATGCATTAAGCTGACACGACACATGGCTCCATTGTGAATGTCTTTGGCATTCTTCAGCCTGTGTCCTGGCCCCCACACTTCAGTATTTTTGCCCTGAGTCATTTCACTGTATCTTTATTCTGATTATTAATAAACTGAGACAGGATCCCACTCAGGCTTTCATCCAAATACATAGCAAAAACATTAAAATAAGAAAGATAAAATTCATCCTGGTCACTATCTTGTTGCCTGTCACCACAAAGTTTTTATTTAAGTCCCTATTCAGGAGAAGCAATTTGTTCTCTCATTTTATGGGATAACACATGTAACTCCAGAACCTGAGGGAGGGAAGGGGAGGACGTTCCAGAGACCTCTGTGGGCCCTGGTAAATTGACTGGCACAAGCACCTACTGTGGAAGCCTCTTGGTGACAGCAGGTGAGCCTGCCAAACCACAGACCCACCCGCAGGAGCTCACAAAGACCGGTGTTCACCAGTGCAGGGGCAGAGCAGAATGACAGCAGAGGGCATTTACCCCACGGGTTTGGTGCTACCTGCACAAAAAGCTGTCCCCTCCTTAACCCTGTGTCTGCTCCATAACCTAGAGACACCACATGCCAAAACAAGAGAAGCGCTTTTTTACAGACTCTGCCCTCTTCTCCTGCCGATCATAAAACATTGCTCACTTGCAATTTCCAGTCACATCTGACAGAAAAGTAAAGACCTCATGGATACTCATTTCTCCAGAGTTTGAAGAAAGCTTGCTGGGTACAGGCAAGTGGCACCAGAACCACTCCAGTGGAAAGAAAAGGTGCCAATTAGGCACAAGAGATTTTACAGCCAAAGGAAAGGTTACTTACAAGTGCCTCCTACTTAATCCCAGCACAGCAGCTCTCAGAAGACCTTTGGCAAACACAGTGCTCCCAATGTGGCCAGAACTTTCCCACCATCAGATCTAATCCACATTTCTCACTTCCATAACTTTTTTAGCATACACGTGTAACCATTCACACTTTGCTTAAATTGTATTGAAGTGAAGTTCCAGTCAAATGCCAAATGGCAGAGCTAGAGGCAAATAGGATGTCAGGGTGGAAGCTGAGAAGCACTGCAGAGGTCTCTCTGCTCCTGCTCAGCAGAGCAAACAGCTTCCCAACCAAGATCAGCTGCAATGGAACAGGAGGTAATGGAAGAAGAGCCACATGCAGTGTCTTGCTGTGTTTTAATCTAAGCCCAGCCATACGCTCCTCACAGCAGTGCCTGTTTTTAAAGCATTACAAGCAATTGAATCCTATGGGATCAATGCACACACCCCCATCACCTTCTGCTGAAGCACAGTAACACTAATCCTACACTGGCACAAGCAGCATCTTAAAAGAATCAAGAATTTTGTCTGTTAAAACCCAAAACTTAGGCTTGGCAGTAGGAAGAACAGAGCAGACATTCTTTTCATTTCATACCATCTTCTAGACATACATAAATTGATTTAAAAGATTACACTCCAGACACCATTTAAAGCTAAATGAATCTAAAGCTGACAATTTTTATTTTCTTAAAGCTTTACTTTTTATATGTGTTCAAAGAAAATAAGCATTGAAAAACATCACTGCAAGCATCACTATAGCAACTGCAGCTCTTGAAACTTCCTTGCTGCAACACATACAGAATCCAGATGGAACAAAATGCCATGTCTATCTTGCTTTTCTAAGGAGCCTCTCTTTCCTACAAAGCCTCCAAAGACTAGCAGGGACATCTGCTGCAGAAGTTGCTCTTGCAAAGACCACACAGACTTGGATAAATTCACCTATTTTCACAGTTCTGAAAAGAAATAAAGCAATCAATATCCACACCCAAATGCCTGCAGGGAATGTCACTAGAACAAGAAAAGAGTTATGCAAGGTATTTATTTGAGTCCCTTTACAACCCAAGGGTTGACCTCATTAAAGTCAGAGGCAGTTTTGCCACATATTTCAGCAGAGCCAGAATTCCACATTTACAGCAGATTTCTCTGGTAGCCCAGCTCTTTGACTCACCACTCTGCATCCAGGATATTTTGTAACATTTCATTAAATCTGCTGCAAACCAATTCTGCCTAATTACTTGGATGCAATTTGCAGAAAAGCCTGCCTATCCTTGAATCAAAATCTTAGAAAAGACTAATAGCAATAATTTTTTTAAAAGTACTATGGAGACTGTAAACAGACTCAGGGTTTTTCTACCTCTAGGAAGTGACAGAAGACTGGAGTTAAAGCAATGTTAGCTTATCTTTTTTATGCAGCCATCCAGGGGTAAATAACAGACAACTGCGTATTTTGCTCATTGGTTCCATTGTTCCACATGAAATTCAATGTTTTGGAAGCAAGAAAACCCAAAAGATCCTTTCAGGTGCCAGTACAAACTATAACTGCCATTATAACATTCAAGTAAAAATTAGAACACCATCACAGTGCATCATTTCTCCACTGTATTCCTGTTGCCAAAACCATGTAGAATTAAAGAAAATTCTGACAGATTCTCTGGTTTGGCTTCTATTCTGGAAAATAATTATCAAGACATTCACCAGGCTCCGGTCTAATCCATTTTTTGAGTTTGAAGAAGTCACCCCTCAGTTGCAAGGTGAACTTCTGATATTTCCTGCATGCCAAATGAGGGCCCTGGGCAGGACTGTGGTGCTGGGGAAGACGAGCAATTCACCACCGCTAACGGCAGGCACAGATGCCAACATTTACAGCACTTGCAAGCCACCACTTCCACATGGCAATATGGGCATGTACTGGTAACGTCGTTATGCCCTGGAGATCCAGCCCTTTGTCCTCCAGCTCACACAAATGAAAACAAGTGCTAATACATCAAAGAATACTGTCTGTAGCTCTTATCGCAAGTTTCTGCTATAGCTGACAGATGGCTCAGTTCTTGTGAGTGGAAGAAAAAACATTTCCTAGCAGACACCAAATATTTGTGCTTCCTTGGCACACCTCTCAAAGAATTCAAGTGCAGGAAAATGGGGACAGTATGAATTCTCCTTCTGAAAGGAAAATAAATAATGGAGAGGAAAATACAGGTCATGAAATTAATTAATATTGTGCAGACTTCTATCTAGAGCCCTGGGCGTAACATTCATAACAACCTCAGCTGCCAATTAACTGTAGTCCCTATAAAATCCATCTATTGCAGTGAGGGATCTGACAGTCACTAGTGGGGGAAATAAAATAAAAAGGTTTAAGTTACCACTGTCATTTGATAAATGTGTAAGTAGTAACTTAAATGATTTTTCTTCAATAGTAATTTTTCCTTATTAAAATCATAAATAAGGGAGAGTCTACAATTTCTGATGGATATCTTATGTATGGAGTTCAGGTCTGAGAAAAAGCTCAAGTAGTATCAATATCTAACCTGCAAGCAGTGCTGAGAAACTACCATTAACAGCAATAACAACTGAAAACATTTCTTCAATGGTTCTCTAAATCCTTAAACCAAACATCTAACCAAAAAATATTTCCTAAATTACATACATGAAGCTTTAGGCACTGAATGCAAACCCAGACATGTAAATTTGATTAAACATTTCTGGCACACTATCAAGGCACAGAAAAACATCACATATACTTGTCTGCTTAACTTTAACTAGAGATGGTTCTGCTCATAACTATTCAGAATCTTTAAAACATTTTTTTGTGAGCTAAACAAGTTCAAGGAGATCAGCTCTCACTTGTGCATATTTTGCAGGGAAAAAAGGTGAAACTTCAATGAAATTACTTCCTTCTAACTATCTCAGTTACTTTTAAGCACAAAGATGGCAAGCAGTATCTATGGCTGCAGAGTTCCCACGTCTCAAAATATGGCTCTAAAAACGTGCAGCATCCTTTAGACTGTGTCAAGGAAAGCTACAACCTTCTAAATTTGCAAACAGTTTCGTCTTTCACATCTGTCTTAAAATATGTCATTGTCAAGCCTGAGGGAAAAAACAACAACAAATGCTTCTATGACAATTTTTGGTTTTCACCCATTCTAGCATTACTAAACAAACAAGCTGCAGTGGTCAGTTACACTTTTCCTACACACTACTATTAATAGCTGTACACCACTAACATAGTTAATGTTCAGCTTGTCTACTCCAAATGGGGGGGGGAAATAGGGAAATACGAGTTTTCTGCTTGTTCAGCAATATTTCCAATATTTTTTGCTTTTTGCTTTTTACAGTGTTGTTTTAAATACTTGCAGAACTGCCATTTCTTGAAAAAGAAACCTACAGAAAGTAATAGCCATTGGTAGATCCTCCTCTCTCTGATGCTATACCCCTAAAAATTAAACGAGTATTTTATGAGGAATTGTAAATCAACTCCCTCTAAGCTCAAGTACCAACTATATTCAATATTTGTGTATTAACTCAGTGCTCACTCCTCTCTACACATTTAAGATTTACTAGCACTACACTGACTTACCATCAGCTTGTGCAATCCTTACAGTAATTCTAAATCTCTGTGAAAAAGCAAACAAATAACAAAAAAAGGACATTTTCTTTCAGACAACTCATCTGCACTGTAAAACAAATGTTGGTTTAAAGCTAACTGTAACCACTCAGCAGCACTGCCCCTTGCACTGCCCTGCTCCCAGAAAATGATTAACACCACGGTGTGGAACAGGCTGCTTCCCCCCTCATAATCAGCCCTGCTACGTTTTCAGACAATATAGGACTATTCAGATCCCCTGGCCTGCTTCTTTATGTCTCTATTAACTGACCTGCAGCTGCACAAACAGCCCTGTTTCACCAGCATACAATCTCCTTTACTACAATTTATCTCATTCTAAAGCATTTCCTTAAGCTTAAGTAAGTCCAATGTCTGAAAAACAGTAACAAATACCTTCAAGACATACTCCCTAGCCTACAAAATGATACATACAGGTCCCAAACAGTGGACTGCACGACAGTCTGTCTACTGCATTTCCACAAAGGGGTTTTGCTGAAATCACAAGCCCCGTGGAGTCTGAGGGGCCATGTGTTAGTTTTATGAATATTCTGACTCATTATCAGGTTCTGTTCTCAAAACAGAAAACAGCACTGTATAAGCTTTGCCAGTACAGCCATCAACAAAAGCCACCATTTATTTCTTCAGGTAGAGGGGGTTTCCCCAGCTGTGCTAAGAATGCCATCATCTTCCTAAATAAACTATTAAATTGATGAGGGGACTGTAATTTCTAAAGAAAAGTCTGGAAAGGGTTGTTTGCTCAAATTTGCAAAACAAGTCAGCTAACAGAAGCAAACAGTCCCTCTCACAGCTGACAGCCCTGGCTGGCAGCAGGTTCTAACTCATTTTCATGCTTCCCCCTGCCCTCCCTGCAATCTTTTTGGGCACTTCTGGGTAAAAGAGAAAGACAGAAGAGAGATCCAGATGCATCCATGTAACACACATCCAATCCACTGTTAAAAGCAATCCACATTACAATGGCTCAGATACACTAAATTATTCTGGATTGTCTTTGCACAGACATCTCGGGGCACAGTTTTTCAGCTTAGTTGTTCAAAACATTCAGCAGGGGAGCAGTTAAATGAAGAGCTTTTTATATCGGTGCTGCTCAGAGCTACAGTGTTTTTTAGAAAGCTTTAAATCTTAGCCAGATCAAAATCATAGGTTCAATACAGAAGGAAAAACTCGGCATCAGAGTTGAAAATCGTTCTGTCAGGCAGAACTTCTCAGAAAGTGTTCTTTCTTGATCTTTTACAACAGTTCTGTCAGATAACTGAGTAGTTCAGAAAAGTTACAAATTACCTAAAATTTTCACCATAAATGATATAGAGAATATACTTTTAATATAAGCCAAAAATAGTTTTATGCTCTATAGAAATTATTATTTTAAATCATTTACAGTTTAAGAAAATTAATTTAAATACATTTTTAAAAGAAAATAATTTACAGATTGCAAAGAATGGGACATGTGAAAACAAGACTGTATTTTTCTAAGGTGGCGATGTTTACATCTTTAACACTTTATTTCTCATTTGATTGCGAGTACAGAACAAGAGCAGCACCAAGAGCAGGGGAAAACCTTTGGCTGTCCTGTTACAGCTACTGTGTCTCACTAAAGGCAAGGGACGGGAGGGCCACATTCAATTTTTACAAGAGCCAGCAGAAGTTACGGCCTGGAGTTTATTTCCAAGCACTCAGCTAACCCCTTCAGCACAATAAAACACAGCAGTTGATGGGTGAAGCTGTCTGTTCTTTCTCCCCCTCCCTTTCTGAAGCGCCTCCCTTCGCAGGGAGAGAAAGGCTGAGGCTCCCCTGCCCTGAATGCCTGGCTCTGCTCCAAGCCGCGCTTGAGGAGGTCCTGGCAGCTCCGTGGCACTGCAGTCGCCTCTCAGCGCCACGAACAGACAAGGACCGCGGGCAGAGCCGCGCCTGACAGCAGGGCTGCTACCTCCCCAATAAAGAGACAAACAGGCATTCTGGAATATCGCATCCCCCGGACTTCATCTGAGCTAAGCTGGTGTCACTTCAACCCTCCTCCAAGAAAAGCGGGCGCTAATGCCTTCTAACAATTAACAAAGTATTGTGCTGTTCAAGTCAGCTAACATTTGATGCCAAAGAAACCCTTAACTCTCCTAATTTCAATTACTGGAAACACAGTTACATATTCAATATCTTAGGGGAAAAAATCACTGGTAGAGAAGTTCTGATTTCTAAGCATCACTCATAGGGCAAATAACCACAACAGGAGCTAAATTCAGCAAAGCAAGAGATTCTTTAAATAAGTACCAACTAAAGAAACACCTCAATAACACATTAGTGACACCACGTACTCAATTTGCCGAAGAATGTGATGCTCACTCATACTTCCACGTTTTTAAATGACAGTAATTTTTATGCTTCATATCTGTATTTTAGATTATCTCCTTTACTGACTGACTACAAGCTTGGTTTAAAACAAAAAAGATTTACAATACAACCTAAGTATACAATAGAGAGTAGTTTCTCTGCTTCCAAGCAGATCTACATTAAGTTTCATGTAAAAAAAAAAAAAAAAAATTAGCCAGGATATAATGAATTGTGCAAAGGAAATGCTGTCTCTAACCCCTTTATGGAGTAGAATTTTCCTGTTTGGCTTAGGGGTTTGTTTCCTTGGAAAGAAATGTCACTTTTCTCTACAATAATTTACAGACTTTAGTAAAACTGTAACTTGAATTTGATTGACTATCATATTACAGGGTATAACCCAAACTCTTGCTAACAAGGCCCAAAACACATCATCCTTTCAAAAAGATCACTTGTGCACAGGAGGGACACCCTTCGAAAAACCAGAAAAGGGTAATTTTTGTAAATTACCAGCAGTGAACCAACAAAGAATCCCATCTCCTCAGGCTCAACGCTAGTACTGCCCAGCTCAAAACGAACAGGTAGGAAGTTTACTCCCATTACCATCTTGTGCTGAAAGCTCTAGCCTTTTGTTCTAAACACAAAAATTACATACACACTATAAACAGCCAGTATTTATCAAAGGCATTTACTTTGCAATTCTTACATCACAGACAGTCTGTTTGTAGTATTAATGAACACACCAAGTAAATCCTAGGTTAGGACCAGCACCAACTCTCTGCACCCCTGCCAGCCTTGTTGGGACGGAAGAAACTTTTCCCAAAGGTAAGGGAGAAGGTTGCTGCTTGATCACTAAACAAGGAAGTAGGAACAGCAAGAGATTGTACCCAATAAAATATGTGGATGAGCTTTAACGAGCACAAAATGAAGCTGAGTTGTAATAAATGCTCCAGATAAAACCTAATAGCTCCCCACTGCTGAGAGGAAGAAGGGGGTGAAGGTCTCTCCAGATGACACTTGGCAATGAGACACTGCTTCCTCCGAAAGGCATTTCCTAGCAGGTTGCTCAGTAAAGCACAGCATTTGGATAATTTTGCCAAGGCAAACCATTTAATTAAATACAGTGGTAACAGTACACACAGGGTGTGAGAAATGCAGACAGCAAACAAAAAGTACAGGTAAGGACGTTTAAGGGTACAAGAGAAGAGATGCTGGCAGACAGCAGGTAAGTCCATCTGCCCAGGAGGGGCAAAGCACTGGCTGGGTTACCATTGCCATGACAATCTATTCCCCCATTAATCACAAATTACACATCCATCGATCATAACACTGCTATCAGCTGAAATGTAAAACCATTTTTATACCATTTTTATTTAGTGTATTAGATATCACTTAATTTTAAAATGAATTAGCAATCCACTATATGGTATTGAAGGAAAGGGTTGCAACTAATATCATTCCCCCATCCTCATAAACCTTCAGATTATGAAATACATACAAATGAATGCCTGTGAAATGCAAAGAGAATTTATACGTAAGGATATTTGAGAAGAGACACTGATTCTGTATAATTAAGAGGATGGAAGAGATGGAAATGTTTGCTCTTCTTAACAATATTCAGCAACCTGTAATTTAGCAAGCTGCTATCAAGAAAAACCTGTTATTCCTTTTGTAATTTTCCTCACCAAACTGGACGAAAATTTGAGTCTGGATTCCATTTAAATCTTTGTAACAGTGCAGCTGAACGCAGTTCCATAATCACACCACTGAGTATTTGCTAAGTAGGCTATATTTTGAGAGAGAAGGAGGTGAAAGACCTTTTCCTTTAGATACACTAAAGTAGCCTTTGAATCAGACTGAGGGACAGAGTGAAAAGGCATCAACAATGCCCACATCAGGGTAATGAAGCAGAAAAGCAGCAGGATCAGCAGCAGCAGAGAGAAGGAGCTGCGAGGACATCGGACCTCCCCCACTGCAGGCAGGATGGCACCAGTGCCTACGTGACAACGCGGTGACAAAGCACACACAGCACAGCGAGGCTGAAGCTTCCATTAAGGCCCTTCACCTTCCACGTACTCCTTCAGGAGGCAGCTGAGTGCTTTGGAAAACCACACTTCTTTATTTGTACCACCACCGGTGTGCAGCACAAACCCCCTGCGTGATGCGTAACAAGGAGGAGATGGGAAAATGCACAAAAGATTGGCCTTTTGTCATTCTTAATGTATGGGCAAAATGATCAGAAGACCCTTATTTTCAGTATAAGAGAAAAGGTTTTTCCCAATGACCCAATGCACAGCATTTACAAGGATTAGCCTGCTGGTTAAAAGGCACTTCAGCAAGCTCACTGCTTAAGGTGTGAAAAGGTTTTAGGGTGTTACATTGGTCTCCCTCCAGCTATTCACTTGGTGCCAGTAACAGAGTACAGTATTTTTGAAATCCAACACTTACACTGCATATATTTTTTGGATGATTTCCAATTCTGACCAGTTTCAGATGTCAGACACACAAACATACAATATTTTCCACTACACTTTTCTGGTTTCTAAGCTGCAGCAGTTTAGGACTCATTAAGTCAGAGATTATAACATTTTGTGGAGGGAAANAAAAAAAAAAAAGCCCCTCTAGAAATTTTTCTTCCACAGACATGAAATGAGTATTTCTCCTTTTCATCATCCCGTTCTATCCTGCACATGTGCCAATAGTCTTTAGAAAAAAAACAACTCTATCAAATCACAGCTTCCATAGAAAAGCAACAATGGGCTTCACCCAACTAAAATGCAAATATGGATGTTAAGCAATTTGAAATTTTAAATGTGATTCAATATCCTTTAATGTCACTAATCAATATTCTTTCCATGAAGGTAATGGCAGGAAACAGCTTGCATTAAAAACAGCAACAAAACATTCTGCTAGCAAAGACCTCCTTCAATCTTGGTGAGATTGACATCTTTCTCTAGAGTTGGAATAGACAATTACAGCCTTACAACATGTAATCTGACATTTAAAATGTCCATAATTGACTACCAAAACCATTTGTTTGCCAGGTCACATAAAAAAATGAATAATCCAATTGTGTAAAAGTTCATTATAAAGTACTACCTTATAAAAAAACAATAAAGCACCAAGAAAAATCTGACTTCATGCAAACCCAAGCTGTTTATTATGAACACAAGATAAATGTCTTTGTTTAGCTTATCATTCGAGACCAGTATTCAGCAGAACATAAACATATCCTTTGTGCTTATCATTAAGGATCTGTTAATTTTCTGTTGTATGTGCCCCAAGAAATTATGATTTTGAACCTGGTATTTAGCAAGTTTGCAATAGATCATAAATACAGATAAAATCAAAAGTCTTCATGTCCTTTTCTTGCTCATGCTAGTATCTCTAAAAATCGTAGAGCTAACACCAAGTATCAGTCCCGTATTTTCTTCAAAAATGAACATCACTTTCTTAAAATCTCAGGCAATATACACATTGCACATTCTTCTGCATGTCATGCTTACAGCTTCTCCAAACATGATGCAGAACCCCTTTGTAACAGCTTGTGTCCATTTACCAAATAATCTAAAACGGAGCAACAGATGAAATGGGAGAAAAAAAAAAGAAACAGTCATAATCAACTCTTCAGTGTGAAATATTTAAATTATAAATGGGTCAAGTATAAGCTAATGAAAAATTGTACTGATGATTTATTTAAACAAGTAGCTTTTCAGAACAGCAACACTATTATTTTAAAAGACATCAAATAGATATAGTAGCAGAGCTAGAAACAGTGCCTCAGAGCCAGGCAAGTTTTGTTTCAATATCTCTTACTATCTCTCCCACTACAGAAGCCAGCTATATCTACAGTATACTTTTTAGACAATAATACACACATCATTTACATATCTATATTATTTACATTTCCTTATTATCTTAAGTAACCAAAGGCTCACAGACCCCAAAAGTTTATAAAGCCTCTACCCTCCTTCTGCCAGGGATTAGCATATTTAAGCATTCTAGGGAGGCCCTAGAATGAAACAAAAGATAAGGGCTGGGAAGTACCACAAAGAAACGCTTCTCAAGTAGAAATGGGTGCTTTAAAATAAAAGAAGGAAAAAAAAAAGGGGAAAACCCCCAACACTTAAGCATTCACACCACTTGCTATTTACTCAGACAGAGGTTAAAAAAAATCACTGCAGAAATTCAAAAGATGGTAACAAAAGTCGGAGTATCACACACAACCAGCTCAAAGTTATTCAGTTCCTTTTTCCTTGCAGCAAAGGTCTGCTCCAAAGATCACGGAAAAGTACAATATAGTCAAGCCCCAAAACAAGCCTCCTTCTCCTATAAATCAAGTAAACTATCAAAGGGAATAGCAGAAGAAAAAAAGACACCTCTCTCTCCTCAGGCAAGAAGTTCTCAAAACATCAACACTTAAGCCAAGACTGTCATTGAGACAATGCAGTTTAAAGTTGTTTTATGTGTTTTTTTTACACATCAGTAGTGAACTACTGGGTCTCTTGTGCTTCACGGCACAACTGTGGTGAGACAGATTTTTCTCCTAATCGGCTGCTCAATAACTCTAGACAACACAGTTATTCAGTAATCCAGGAATAATTCACTCTTTCTGTCCCGGGGCCATTACACTGCCTCTCAAACCAAACTGAAGTAGGATTAGCACCACTTTGCCTCTCCCCCTCCCCTACTTGCTGTTTCTCTTGAGACAGAGCTGACACTCACGGAACTGCAGAGAACCAGTTTGGAGAGATGCTCCGGGGGAAGAACAAACTGGGAGCAGGGGGAGGTCAGTCTTGAGAAGGCCGCTCTTGGAAGGGTCTCACTGCAGCCCTGGGGCTGGCAGGGAAGAGAAGGCAAGGCCAGCTGGCTACCAGCACACACTGGAGGTGGGTGGAAGCCCACAAAGGTTGTCCCTGCCAGGGCAACGTTCAGACCAACTTCATTCGCCACAGAACTGCACCCAGGCTTCACTGCTTTCTTCGAAAGCAAACCAAACATCTAACAATTCTACAAATGCACAGAAACCAGTGGTTTTCATCCAGTGGTCATATCACTGAAATAGAAATTTGTATTCATCAAATGCTGGCTGGAGGCATGTTAGAAAACTGCCATTGTTGTCTGATTGTTCCAGTATTCCACCGTGTGATTCCATCCACATATCCATGAATTAAAACCAACAACTTTTTCATGCAGAAACTATTTTTAAAATCATTGA
This sequence comes from Cisticola juncidis, assembly GCA_013400215.1. Classification (NCBI taxonomy): domain Eukaryota; kingdom Metazoa; phylum Chordata; class Aves; order Passeriformes; family Cisticolidae; genus Cisticola; species Cisticola juncidis. The sequence goes on from VXBR01000875.1 coordinate 1,564,731, forward strand.
ATTGTCATGGTGCCTTTATGGGCATTTTACAGAAGTTTAAGCCGCCACCTCGTCCTGCACCGAGTAATTAACAGTATAGAATTGTACAAAGGACAGTAAAACACTAAACCTTTCAGCACTAAATGCCACTGCACTTCATTCTTTGACCTCTGTGGAGCTAAAATGTAACATCATTTATTTCACAGCAACCTATTACCAAGTACATCTACCAGTCGATGAAGAAATTTCAGATTTCTTGGTGAAAGAATGAGAAATGCAAAGAATCTGCTGTGTTACTGATAACACTTCAGGATCGCCTGGTTCAATTTTTTTGAAGTGCTTTAATACATTTTTGATAGCTCAGTGAACAGACTTCTGGGTAGTCAATTTGCATATATTTTGATAGCAAATGCAAAGAGGTTCTCTGAACATCCCTTTAAATAAACTCTAGAGAAAACATTCATTGTTTCAGTAACTACAAATGATCGATTCCTCTGTCCCAGAGAAACCAGACACCCATACATTCTCTGCATTAAAATTTAATTGGATTATTTAGTAACAATGTGATTTCCTTCCTCATTTTATACTCATCATTATACTTTCCTTCCTTCCCATTTTATACTCATCTCTGACAAGCTTCTAGAAACCTCTAGAAGCCAAGTGAAAAGTTGAAAAATTTACCATAATTATATATTTAAAAACAGATTTTTTTAAAAAATAAAAAGAAACTGTTCCACACTGAAATACCCAAAATCAAAAGTAGATTGTTGGGCAACCATCACTCATGTTGAAGAGCAAAATCAGTGATGAGTCTGCTAGTTACAGGTGTCTGGATTCTCCCCAAATTTTATAACTCGCCAGTTTTGGCCTTTTCAGGCTTCCTATTCCCATACAGCTTCCTGAGAATAATTACTCCACACAGACATTTCTGAATCATCCCCGAGCAGTAAATCTGCTACTTCCTTCTTGGTGCTGACCCTGAGTAACTTCACTCCTGGACAAATACCAGTGGACTTTGGAATTTCAAGTTGCAAATAATCAGACTTGCCTTTCCTTACACACAAGTATTCATGAAATTCAAGACTACTTGTCCAATGCAAACATCTCAGGTATTCCTTGAAGATAAGGTAAAGGCACTGGAAAGAGGGAGTGTTTCACAGACAGATTATGTATAACGACAGATTAACCAACTGCACTGTATCACAACAAAAATGACCTTAAATTACTTTTATGAGAATGAACTTTGAAAATAATGGAAGATAAAAAGTTGTTTGATCACTCAAAACATCTTTTCAATATCCTTAACAGAAATTGTTACTAAAATAAGGAATGATAAGCAGGCAAACAGCTTCCAAGCCTTTCAGTTTGGAAGGCAAGTGAATCTATCTGCAAGTGAAAAAAGTTCAAAGATTTGCTAGATTTGTTAGAAGAAAAATACACAGCAACAGAGTCTTAAAAATTTGTATCTTTACTAGTTAATCACCTGAATCTTTCATAATGAAGCATTTCTATTAACTGCTTACACCTTGTAAACCATTTTGTACAGCACATAAATACTGTGTTATTCTACAGATCTCTACAGCAAATTTCACATTTGAAGTGTTGTTGAGACACAGGATTTCATGCTGTTACAATCATTCATCTCCTATGCAGAAGAGTCCTGCTTCACCCACCAACAGGCATGAATTATGTTACCAGTCTGAGACATATTTAAAGGGTAAGTTTAGATAGCTAGCTAGGAAACCTTGCTCCAGTAACATGAAAGAGGAAATACAGACCATTCTGCACCAGAGCAAAGTGCCACAGGCTCTTCAAATTTACCTCTACAATAGGATATAGATGTGCGTTATTAAGAAACCCAGCCACTCACAGAATCTAAGTACATACACAGATTGTGTTTCACCATCTAGCAGCCCTAAGTTCCTGAATAAATAGTGAGCAGGCAGAGCTAAATTTCTTCCTCAGAATAATTGCCAGAAACATTGAAAATTTCAAAGCAGGGTACAAAAGCACTGCACACTCCCTATTTAACACGTGTTGGAGCTGACCCACAGCAGGAGCCCCACGAGCTGCTGTAACTCACTAGTCTGGCAGAAAACTAGGTCAGTAGCCCCACAAAAACATTGCTTACATTTCTGCCAGTTAGAGACTTAAAGCTGCTTAATGAGGGGTTCCAGATGAGTACAGGGAGAGGAAGGACTACACTGCTAGGAGCAGGAGAGAAGCTGGGAGATTTCCTAATGGATTGCTGCTGTAGAAGGATGACTAAGTCGTCAGCTCCACAAGCCTCAGTCTCCTGCCTAGTTCCTGAAGGCTCTTGCCCGAATGAGACAAATGGGACACAAGTAGGAAAGAACTCTAAGTACCCCTCTGCCTCTCCCTACCTCAAAGGGCACTCACTCACCAAATCTCAGCTACTGTTAATTGCAGTCACTTCTTCAAAAGCAATGCCACACAACCCCCAAATTCGGTATTCATAGTCACAAAGTTATAAATCATCTTTAAAAACATATTAAACACCATCCCCATGGAGAAATTATTTTTGTTTGTCCTGAAATGAAAAAGAAGAAAAGAAGGGTGGCAGGGGAAGGGGTAAGACAGAGAAAATGTATTTCTTGATAAAACAATCTACATTAAAAAAGTGCAGCTAGAATTCTGTATTGAACATTTTAGAACAGAATAACTTATTATCTCATGGGTTACTTATTTTCAAGGCAACAAACTGCTCACTAAACCAAAAACTGCATGAATGGTGACACCGTAGCACCATTTGCAAATCCCCATGCTCTAACCCTGGCAAGCACCACTAGGCATCAAAATAATGACAAGTGAACACTATCCTTTGCTTCCAGCTGCCTAGTTTAAATACCAGTCCTGAAGTTTCCACTTTGTCCTACCTGCTTCAAGACCATCTGTAACACAGACCACATTTCCAAACCACTGAAATGCAGAGTCCATCCCACCATATGACTATCTGCAGCTGGAAGGATTTGAAGTATCTTCTAGCTATAGTGCACTACTTCTGTGTAAGTTCAATGAACACTGATCAATTGCAGCTATTAAGAATGACAGATAATTCATTCACAAAAGGGTAAGATACCCAGAATTCTTCAAAAATTGACTATCTAGCCTTACCTTATACAGGAACCATGAGAAGCCCCCCAAAAATCAATTTATTTCTTACAGTGGTATATATTAGCTCTAAAACTGTTTCCTCTGAGATAATGGCTTGCTTCTAATGAAATAATAAATCATGTGGAAGAGTAAAGAATAAAAAAATAAAATGAGACATCTATTACTGTTTATGAACAATATTTAGAAAGGTTCAGAGAATTTGTCTTCAGTGGCCATTGGGGGTGTGTATGGGGGAATCTACCTTCAAAACTCATTTTTCTCAATTCCACACAACTTTTGAAAATGTATCATACCCTCAATCACTGTAAACCCCATAAAATTATGCAAGTAAGTTATAGTAGTAAATATTGTAATGTTGGTTAATTTTTGATCTTGGAGTTAACATCAAATACACACCTAAAAATTCCCACAGACAGCTTTTAAAGACATAACCTAAACCCTGTAATGACAGTACTAGATAATAAATTCAAGTTTGTGGTAACAATATTTGAAAGCAGCAAGAATCCATGAGATATTGAAATGTAAGTTTTTCCGAAATTTCCCTTAAAATCCAATTGCTTATTTCTGCTGAATTCCTCCCTGATGTCCATCCAAGACAGGCAGCTACCTCTGTCCCATGCTCTGTTCAGACAAGGCTATGGACCTGGGAGGCCCATGTAGCCCATGCTGGATGGTCACAAGAGGAGTTTGTTCTAACAAGTCTGTTCTCAGTCAGGTTTTCACCTGGGATGTGGAGGGTGGGAGTAAATTTGGAGGCAGAGAGAGAGAAGTGTAGTTCTGTTGCTGTTGTTATACACTGCTTCTGCCATACCAAGAATGGTCAGCATGCTCTGCTCAACAAGCTTGAACTGAAGGGACCTTGTCTCCCCAGCCCTGCTAATAATACCTGAGGAGAGGATCTGAGAATCCTTTACAGGTTCTTGATAAGCAAAGCCACAGCAGCTTACTAAAAGATGCTATGACAAACACACATTTTAGTCACCTTATAAACAAAACAAGCTCTACAAACTTCCAGGGCTGCAGTATCAGATTACAGAGACAAACCCAGCCACTACTTCAGAAAACCCGATCTGACCTTCTGACTGGCTGCCATAAAATCTTTTCTTCATTAAAATTCTGCTCCAATTCTACTCTCTATTGTTTCATTGCTTTAGGGAGCTTTCACTTCACAATGAGGGCACCTCTGCCAATGCAGCCCTGCCTCTGTAAATAATTTACTGGTGACATGATTTCATCATGAGCAGTGACTGGAAGTGCAGCACTGGGAAATTAAAAACATGAGTATCAAAACATGCACATACCAGAACCCCCAACAACCAATGCCCTATCAATTGCAATGCCTGGCAAATCTGGAGCAGGTCTCTCCTTGCAGGAACCACCAAATATGTTTCATCAAGATGGGGATGAAAAACTCTCTCCAAAAAGGGTAACTATCTCAACACAGCCACACTAAGCTTCACCTGGCATACACCACAGGATGGGGTACTCTACACTGATTCCCCCTAGGCCTTTCAGCCATATTCCTCTCATATTCCTTTTAAGATTCAACACATCTCATGGCCAAGTCTTGAATCAATTAAGAAACATCAAGCCTCTTGCTGGCCCCATTAGAAAACTATAGTGGCCCATGCAGGCTCTCAGAAACACAGAGGGTGTGACAGGTACCTCAGCCACAGCAGCCAACAGCACACCCACACCTGCACAGCAACTACGATGCCATCTTCACAAGAGGGACCACGACAAACATTTACCTCTCCAGCAAAGGCCTCTAAAACAATCTTTCACACATAAAACTAGCTGTCAGACACACAGTTTATGCCACCGGGACTGTCCAAGAGACAGAACACAGAAATTTCTCTCCACTGGGATACAAGGCTTTGTTATTCAAAAGCCTGACTGTAAAAACTGGAGCATGTGCACCTCTGAGGAGTTGTATGCTCTGTGAATAGGTCCATTAAAAACACTCACCTGAATACACATTCTTCTGCTTACAGAGCAGAAAATAAGCTTGGGCAGTCTCTACAATAGTATTCCACTGATGGTAGCTTGTTTGAGCTGCATGAGGAGTGGGGACAAGCTGCAGAATAGCAGTGATGTCAATTCTCCATCATCAGATAATGGAGTGCTTGCCTGTCTTCTTCAAAAAATTTCGCTAGTAGTTACAGATTTCTCCATGCAAACTCCATGAAATTATTGAGTACCGAACTGTTATTTTTTAAAATTTGTTAATGATGTTACAAGACAAATTCAAGCAGAAGGAAAGTTTTCATCAAGATTGCAAAACAGTGGAAGACAATGGTAATTCAAGTCAAATAGGTTACAAATATTTACATTAACACACTGTTTTATCATTGGCTTTTTATCATGATTCAGTTTTGTTAAACTGACCACCACAACAAGTACTCCTGTTCTCATTTATCTTCACAGTACTTCACCTCAGTATGTTCATATACATAACCTGAAATTCAAGTTTTAGGACCTCTTCTGAAAACTAATTGTACTGTTAGCCACCTTTTCAATGTTAGCCAATTGAGGACAGCATTGAAGGACAGTTGGGTTGACATTATTTATATTTACTTACTTCTAATTTAAATTGAGAGAGGAGAGAGTAATTACATTTATTATAACCCAGCCTGAAATTCTGCCTGTAATTAAGGATCTGACACATCTCAGAAGAACTCCATTTTCAGTTGCTTAAGACATTCACCAAACTATCAGTGAGGTCACAGATTTCATACAGCAAGCACTTTTCTACTTTTTCACTTAGAAGTTAAAAACAGACTCTGTTAAAATGTCGTCATGCCTGCAGTAAGAGTAGAAAAAATAGGTTGTGAAGTCCATATTAAAATACCTTTTTAAAGTATTCTGTTGACGAGTTCTAAAAGTGGAAGAAGCTGAATTTAAGCTGTGGCAGACAGGCTGCCTCATACCAAGGGTGTGGCTCCTGGTTGGTTTGCGGCGAGCCTTTTTTTTTTTCTTGTGGGGAAGTGGAAGGGGAACAGAGAGAGGATTGCTCATTTTCTTGACAAAGTACCAAAATTATAGGCCTCTGAAAAACTTCAGAAGAGCTTGCTAGTTTGGAAACTCGATTTTTCACAGACCAGCAGCACTGGACATGCTCTACAGTCTCTTTAGGACATGGGATTGTTGCACACACTGCTTCCATAGGCAGGGGAAAATCTGGTGCTTTTTGAATAAGCTGAGGTGAACTTGAGCTCCTCATCCAGCAGCCAAGCACCTACTCTGGTAAAGATGGAACTAAAAGCATAACTCTGTCTGCTAATCTTGCTTTGCCCAGGGAAACGCACAAAATAGAAAAAAACCCAAAATATGAAGAAAGCTGGTATGTGAAAAACAGTGAAAAGGCAGAACACAGGTCAGTGGAAAAAGCGGCAGTGGTGCCACTGCTCAGGAAAGCAGACAAAAGCAAAGCAGGTCAAAACCGAGTGAAAAGACCAAAAGCCAGGGAGAAGATGCAGCTGCAACAGAGAAGAGAAAGACTGGAAATGCTTGTGGTCTCCAATAAAGAGCAACTGTGCTTTGTAGAAGCAGCTTTTTATTCTTCCTGTTCCCCTGCTCACCCTCTAGGTCCCTGGCATTTATTCTATGATTCTGGTCATAATGTTGTGCTTAGGAGAAAAATATTATTGTAGCAAACAGTAGGAAATAAACTGCTTACTTCAAAACATACAACAAGAGATACTTTTTATAACATCTTGTTTTCACTACATGAAGTTTTGAGTTTGTGGCTGGGTTTTTTTTTTTTGCTTTTTAAATTAATTTCTTCCATAACCTTACAGCAGAAAGCTCTCACTGGTATGTGGATGCAAGACTGCATGTTTGTATTCCGTAGTATTTAGAAAATGACATCAACAAATAAAAATTGTATGATACCATGTATTTTTAATTGGTTTGCTGCAGGTTCCTGCTTAGTACCAACAAGACTACATACTACAGACCTGAAAGAAGAAACACGTTCATACCATGGCAGAGACAGATAATTATGCACCAACTGTGTGCATGTGTCATCATCAAAAACCTACTCCTTAGTTTATTTACTAAGAAATCTACAAAGGCTTTAAGCAAAGAACAATTCCTCTCTGTCCAGTCTTTTCTGGTGACTAACTCATATGTGGGGTTTTTTTCCCCACATGCTTAAACAGATCTTTATTCCATGGCCCTTGTGAAGAGGATTAATTCTTCACACTAGCCTAGTGCCTACCTGCTGCTTCAGCCATTCAGTCACAGGGGAAAATCAAGACAGAAAAAAGTTCATCTCCAATTATGTTATCAGCATTCTTGCACCTCACTAAATTTTCATGTGCTTCCATGTAGTAAATAATGGAAATAACCTTTTCTGTTAGATATCTTATCTTTCCATCTATTAACCAATACTCTACCACACATTCGTGTGCCACAACAGATTGTGATACTTTTAATTCTACTGTACATTTTCAGTAATATAGTTTGAAATCTGCACCTAGTTAGAATGTTTCTCCCCCAGTAAAACTATAACTCAGAGTCCATGTCCACTTTCATAATGGTTTTCATATGGCCATAATGTAAGGTTTGGCAGCTAGAGCATTTTAATTCAAGAATCTAATAACATTACCTTGTACATTTTGGAATTTGGATGCTCAAAGTTCCAGCTGTCCAAAGATGACTTAAAAGGTCTCCAAATTCCAAAGCTAATAATTTTAATTAAGACCACTATCACCCTGAGCTTGCTCTCTCTCACACACAAAAAGCCTTAAGAAAAATTACAAAGCTCACCATTAGCAAAAATAAGGGCTGTTATAAATAGGAAGGGATGGAAGTCAAATGATTACAAGAAAAAAATAGCCACAACTGCATTATAGTTTCACCATAGTATGTGTACCTTAAAATTCACCAAACTGCACTGAAAAGTTGGCAATATCTGAGAAAATTATTATAATCTGTTTTTATTGATTCTCAGACAGTAACCCACTGGACTCCCTCACACTAAACTTACTACCTGAGATGAGAAAAATTAATAGCTTCAGAAAAGATTAAACAAAAACATTCTTAGGGTTTCATATGTTCATTTAAATGTCCTTTGGGTCTACGAGTTTCTTGGTATCTTCAGAGAAAGCAGGACTCAGAATAATTCTACATGTACTAGTATTAGACACCAAAGCATTCCAGCAACATAACTGGATAATGCTAAGGCTCAAATTACATCTTCTCTTCTACACAGGCAGAACAGACACTTGAAGAACACTGGGCAGAAGAGAGAAACAAAAGTGAAAAAAATCCCAAAGGAAATACACAAATACGAAAAAAGAAATAAAAGTAATGAAATTCTAGCCATGTGTTCAAATCTCTACAATTTGTTTCTTCTCGCAATATAAAATCCCAACTAGATTCACTGTCAAAAGACAAGGAAGAAATTAAGTTATACAGGGAACATTCTAGTTTCCTGCTGCTTCTAAGAAAAGCAGTGAAAGCATGTCAGAGTACAGACACTTGGAACTGCTAATTTAGATGCAGCTTAAGATTAGAAATTCACTTTCATCTAAAATAAGGAACATCCACCATGTGTCTACCAAATAAACACTTTTTGCTGAGTCATTAAAATATATTTTAGTAGTTGGGCAATTGTGCACACTACCTCTTTAGTCATCTGTTTCCTAGCTGTTTTATTAAACATCTCAGAAGCAGCTCCATCAAAAAGACAAAGAGCATGAATGGATGATACAAAACTACAGATATTTGGAATCTGTAGCCTGCCTGCCATAACAAGTTGAAGAAATGTAGTGGTCAGGAATGACTACAAAAAAATCAGTTTAACTAATCAGAATTCAAACAAAAATAGGGTAAGACACAAAGTAAAACACTCCAAAATATATTTGACATTACTTTTGAACTTTTTGTATAGAACTGAAACAGAGCAGTTAACATTGGTGAGAAAGTAATACATTAATTTCTAAACCTTCCAAAACCAAAATTTCCTTTTAAAACTGGCATCTCTAATAGTTGTATGTTTTGCAATAAAGCTGGCACTTTTCATAGCTTTTCTCTCTGAGAGCAACTTTAGTACAAAGTCACCACTACCAGCTTTCTATCATGATGAATCTCAAAAAATCCATCAGTTTGGGATCGTACTGAACGGATGATGAAGTGGATGACAGTGCATTCAGAGGCAGCAAACCAGGAATCTGTTCCTCTAAGCAACAGCAAGATACTTCATCTCGCTGTGCTCCTCCTCCCATCCACTGTCTATATGTTTTTTAAGTATTGTCATGCTTTTGCTCATTACAAGCACAGTTGGGCCTCAGTGTTTATTTTTTCCTTTTAAACATCTGTACTGCAATAATCAATGTGTGCAGAGCAAGTTCTCAAAACACAACTCGTGTTTCAGAACAGAACACCCAGGGAATGAGGCTTGTCTCCACGTCCCAAGAAAAAACAAGATTTATGGTAACTTAGACAATTGTTTAGAGGGGAAAAGCAGCTATTTTTAACTATCCTTCTTAGTGGCGGCACTTAAGGGAGGCTCCCATTTCCTTTCTTCATCTTACACAGAAGCCGTAACTACTATTTCCTTTTCTCTCAGCTGTTTTTACAAAATATCAGGGCTTGCAGCTTGCACCTAGTCTTGCACTGTCTTCAGATAGCTTGCACTGTCTTCAATACTGTCACAGGTTCAAAGCAAAAGCCAAATACTGCTTCCAAACCAACTTCTGCCCTGAAGGGCAGCAGGCAACTTTACCTTTGAGTGCATCTATTTCTGCTCCACACAAAAATAGCAAGCCTGAATTAGGTAGGTGCCTGAGGCCAGCCAGGGGATCCCGATTTAAGCTGCTGGTGTGTAAGTGCAAAAGGGAATGCAGACCTCACACAAACAGATTCTGATTGTGCTGCTCAAGCACTGCTACTTGGTGTGATCATTTGCACTTGGGACAACTCAAGTACAGGAACCTGTGGAGACAGACAGCACTGCATGGATTGTCAGCTCCTGATGACCAAAAGCAAGTACTTGGTGGATCATTGAAGAGGAATTTAGGAGCTTCTCTCTCAGAGTACTGTTGCTGAAATCCTTGTTAAGTCTGACCCTCATTTAAGTCTGTTTATTTTGAAGCTGTGACAGGTTTATTGTCATATGCTAGAACAAGTCTTCTGCTAGAACAAGTCTTCTGCAGTCCTTAACAGAACTAGATAAATGCTACCATATGCCAAGTATGGGACATGAGAAAGGAACTCTGTCTTTGTCCTCAGATGGAGACATTTGAGATGAAGACAGTATTTGTGTTCACATCTGTATACATTTGGTGAATAAAAACCGGAAGGATAGGAAGGGCAGAGCAAGCAAAGGCTACAGCGGTTCCAAGCTAACTTCCAAAGACTGATCTCATCAGTCTTGCACAATGCAATTCCAAACACACAGATGAGAATTCAAAATAAATCTAGCAGAACTACAAGGTATCTGCTATCACACTAATGACTAGACACAGATCTCCACGAGAGTGTGATCATTTTCTTTTTGAACTGTCACACTCACCTTCCCCTGCCACACAGGAGATGATAATGCTGAGAATAGTTTTGGGTTTTGTCTACAGAGTTACAAATTATATTACCAGCAGTTAAGATTCTCAGAGTTTGTGTTCTGCAAGACAATAAAAGTAGAAGAATAAAGGAGCCTTACTTCTTGAAGCATACCAGAAGAGTCAGAGAAGCTAAGCATTCCTCTAGGGAAGAATAAACTTCAGTCTCTTGCACTTCCTTTATGCAACCCAGTTGATCTGAGCACTTATCAAAGATCTCTTTTTAGTAACATGATACAACTCGTTTCTTTTCATTAAAGAGAAGAAATGCATAAAACAGCAATGTTCAAGTGGAAATAAAAATGTCTTTTTACAATAACTGAAATAAGGGCAATAAGTGAAATTTAAGAAGATAGTATCAAGAAAGAAGCACACATAAAGAACCACCTCTGAACTGGGGGATGTAACGTCCATGGGGATGAGAAGCAGCAGAGTGTGCAGTCTATTCCCTGCAAGGCCTTGAAATTACCCCATTTTCACCAAATGAGGCAAATACCCTGCAGAGAAAAACGCCTCATAAAAACCATCATAGTTAAGCACAAAGCATCTGAATGAAGGTCAGATAGTAGCTATAATGATAATTTAGGGGTTTATATGACTAATTTAATGTTTATTTATAATGCTCTGTTTTTAGGTAATTTTGATTTTGTGAGTGAAAACAAAATTACAGAACTGTGCTCATTCTCTGGTAAGAACATTTGCATCTTCCCTTCTTTAAATGCTCCACTTGGATCTTAATCTGCAGGATTATGATCTCCTCCTCAAGCAGAGCAATTGACAAAGGACAAGGAAGGATGTCCACAAAGCCAGATAGCATAAAATGAAATTACAGTGTTAATTTACTTAATTTATCCTACAGCAACTCATCATCTGCGTACTCAAAACTTCTTTCCAAGAGGTACCTTAACACTTACCACAGGTTAGGAACATGCACAGAGTCAATCAAAGCACAGCAGTTGGCAAACTAGTTTCCATCTGAACTCATCCCCTTCCTTTACATCTCTTTGTTAAGAGTTCTTAACAATTATCCTCAAGCTGTCATGGTACATCTCACTCTTTGTGTCTCCTATGCTATTAGGGGCATCTGTTATTAACTGTTTGTCCTCACAAAACCAAGAAAACTTGAAAATACCTTTCCACACTTTCCTCAATAGCTCCCACATTTTTCCACTCCTAAGTCCTCTCCAGCTAATTCTGGTAATGTCTGTGTAGCAATAAGGCTACCAAATTCAGCAGAAATATTTAAACAGAGCTTGCTTTGTACTATGTGACACCTTAATTTTGCTATGCTTTAGAAGTAACAAGCATCCACTTTCATAAATAAAACACAATAAAAAGCCCTTTTCCTGTAAATGCTGTTTGAAAAAGTCAAAGCTCACTGTTGCCTTTCAATTAAAGGGAGTTGAGTTTCTACTAGTGCTTCCTAATACTTACTGTTATAAAACTGCACTTCAAACTTCCTCCCACCTCAACTAGATAATAAGCTTTTCCTTCAGTCAAACATAATTAACTGTACAGCAATTCACTGAACCATTTATTTCAAAAACCACCATCCCTATAAAATTAGGAGGAACCAGCATTCTGCAATTCCAGTCGCATCCTTTCAGGTGAGACCCTTAACTCCAGGACCTGTGCTGCTGGTGATGGCTCTGAGCTCTCTCCTTGCCTTTATGTGTGCCCACCACAGCACATTCCTCAGCTGCGAGGTCACTTTTAAGGGGCTGATTAGCCTGCCTTGTTTGCTGGGGGATGAATGATGCTCCCGTGCCTGTCTAGACTGAGATTTGATGGAATGCAGTTACCTCTGCACCTCGCATTCCCACACCTCCCAGAGGTGAAGCAAGCCTCAGTGTTACCAACTGAGCACTGAAACCAACTGCTTCATGTAATTGCCACAAAGGAATTTACTATCGGATTCCATCGCATACGTCATCCTCCTGTGCTATTAAATATTTCAGCTAAATGTAATAACTGTTTGTTTGTGGTATTCCTAGATTTTAAACCAGTCGGTTGCAGTTACATGTTGAAAGCACATGTCGGTAACATAAAGGTAAATTCATGACTTGCTTATTCTAACCATCCTAAAAAGAATAACAAAACCCAGGGTGGAGAACGAGGGACAAATCTAGGAAAGAATCAAGACACAAATACCTTCTTCTGTAATAACACTGGTAAACATCCAGCCAGGATGTCTAGTTTTATCTAGGGAAGCCAGGATATTGCAATAGGCCTACTTCTCTGTTTCCTGGCAGTCTCACCGAAATGCCTGATCTCCAAAACCTCTGTCAAGTTCAAAGAACTAACTATAAATGTCTACAAATGAATAAAGTATTCAGAACACAGGAATACTAAAAAGGCTTGTGGGATTACACCAGCATCTTGTATAATAAACATATGGAAATAGAATATAACTGTACTGGACTTCATTGTCCCGAAGTGATTCTGGGTTTAAGCTTATAGCATGAACCCAAGAACAAGCAAAAAAGCAGCACTGAGAGGCTCAGGTTTGGCATCACATCAGCACAAAAAGGAAAAAGTGACTTATTTAAATTTCCATTTAAATACAGAACACTCACATAAATGTTCATTTTCCCCTCAGCAATCAGATACAGAAGACAAGCTAGTTGATACAGTAAAAAAGTTCAGTATATAGAATTATCTTGATTTATCTTCAATTAGAAGCCTGTCTAATGGCTGTTGATGTCTTTGGGTTTTTCTTTTGCCTTACGTGCATGAACATTTTGCTGGAAGACTGGGAGTGATATACAATAGTGCTGTTAAATGTATGTGGAATTCTGATGTCTGAAAACCATAGATTTAACTACATTTTAAGATTTGAACTTGGCAGAAAAGATACCATATACACAACAAATACATGAAACCAGCACCAAAGAGAAGCCATACCTCATCTTGCTGTAGCAAAGCAACACTAAAACAGGTACTGTATGTAAAACTCCATAGCCATTCAATCACTTAAATTAAGCACTGGTTTTCACGAATTTGTAACAACAAATTTATGGAAGACTCATCATAACCCAAAGGACAGACATAAAAAAGGTTAGGATTTTAAGCAAATTCTTATTTCGCTTAGTACAACTGTGGGTAATTCAGGCTCTCTGTAAAAAGGCTCTGTAAAGTTGTGCATATGCCACATGAAAACTTTCTAAAATGTTTTCTGAAAGTTAATTTTTTGTTTTTCATCTGTTTCTTTACAGTTCAAACAAAAACCTGTTGCTGCTATTATCATGAGCATTGGCTACACACAGTGCAGTTCAGACAGAATTCTAGGGCACACTCTGGATTCACTGGCAATTTCAGATGCTGTTCTGAAACAGGGCATCCAGGAGTAAGAGGACAATGCACATTGACCTGGTGCTACACACAATCCACTCCTCTTCACAATGGGTCTCCTGGTGCTTAATGAGAACCTTCATTGACTGCAGAGCTTTTTTCTTTTTACCTATCTTCTTCTCTCGTTACTGGATCACCAAGTCTGTTCCTAGTTTTGTTTATAGCACATTAAAAGCCTATTCTTTATTTTTCTGCATGCCTTATGTTCTCAGCTCTTTTGTTACTAACTCTTCTCCCACTCTTCCAAAACCAGTCAAGAAAATCAAGTTGCTGGCCATGATATCACTTTGACAATATTTGCTTCCTTTTGCAGACCTTCACTTCTTCAAGATAAAAGACTTTGTTTTGATGACTGCTTCAAAGTACATAACATCTGAATAGTTGTTTCCACATTTAACTCTTCCATTCCTCAACAGAACTCAATTCAACATCCCTTTCAGCACATTCCCTCTTAAATGCCTCTAGATTTCCTCAGTGAAGTGATTCCTGCTCACAACATTCTTACAAGTCTCATATATTATGGTACTGCTTACTATTCAAGTGTCTTAGCACCTCACTGATTTTTTTCCCCTGCACATTGCAAAATGAGAAAAAAATATTCTTACATTCTCACAGTGAAACCTCAAAGTTGTTTTGAGTTATTATTACTGTATCATTAGTCTTCCTTACTTTAGACAAACCCCCCTTCTCCCTATTTTTAAAATTAATTTACTATGATATGTCATATTTGGACTGTGTATTCCTGTGCCCAAAGGCCACATCTTCAGTTTTAAGTAGCTATACAATCTACATACATATTAGCAAAATAACATTTAGGTGGTTATTTGTTTTGCACACAAATATTCTATTCCAGTATTTTTTAAAATAAGTGAAGCTAAATTTGCTGACAGCTTCCTTAATGGTACTACTTCTCTGACAGGAAACAATAAGAGCAAGGAAAGTCTCTCTATTTGCCACTTTAGATATTTCTAAGTCTATATTGAAAAAAAATCAGGAAAAATATTTACTAGATTTAAAATTCTTGGTTAAAACAATGAGAAACAACTGTGGCCAAATAATTGTGTTCTGCTGCAACAGCATTAACTACTACAGATTAAATAACTAAAATTTAATTAGGTCAGATTCATCTTAGCATAACTAAAAGAGAAATTATTTAACAGGCCCTGATAGAATCTGAATGTAATTAATAAATGTAAAGTTTACCCATAAAAGGCAAAATAAGCCTTTTACGAGGACTTTTTGGAAATTAAGAACACCATGCAAACAGTAGATTTGCTAATATTAAAATACTAGGTTTCAGCAATAGAGAGTACTGTTGGGCTGGAATTTTGGTAATATACTGAGTACATAAGGATACACACAGACACACACTCACAGATATACATGTATGTTTCACAAATCATCTTCACTCTATCTCTGTCATACACATTAGAATTGAGAATTGGCATCTTTTCTGTATTAAAAAGTTATAGAGATCCAAATCCTGCCGCAGTGGGCATGGGGACTGATTTATCCTGCTGTCTGCACATCTTTTTTTCACTCATTTAAATTCACTGAGTCATTCATCGCTGCCTGCAGAGCCGAGTAAGAATAGCACAGAAGGCTGGAACGAGTTCTGCCACTTCTCAGCGAGTCCCTCTCCCGAGCAGGGCGGCAGGAGCGGGCGCCCTGCGCTCCTGCCGCAGCTGCACGGCCGGGCCCGCCCGGGTATTTCGGTCGTGGCAGCTGCTCCGGCCGGGCCATTACAGCCACAAATAAAGGAGAAGAACTTCAAGCATGCAAACATAAGAAACCAATACCGTGGTGGCATCCAGACAGACTTCGTTACAGGGTTCCTTTTATCCTTCTCTGATTGCAAGTGAAATTATTTTAATACAGAAAACTTCTTCTGTAAGCTAAGTGCCTGCTTTGCATATATATGGCAGGGCCACTGTCTAACTAAAAAGACAGGTGCTACAATTTTCCTACTACAACCTTAATTTTCTTCACCTTACTATATTGGTTTTACATCCCATTCATATCTCAGACAGGTAAATATAATAAAAATTTATATTGAAGAACTG
The DNA here is from genome assembly GCA_013400215.1 of Cisticola juncidis. Classification (NCBI taxonomy): domain Eukaryota; kingdom Metazoa; phylum Chordata; class Aves; order Passeriformes; family Cisticolidae; genus Cisticola; species Cisticola juncidis. Next base: position 1,580,824 of record VXBR01000875.1, read on the forward strand.
ATAATAATTTTATAACATCTTAATTTTCAGCTAAATCCCTTCTCTATAAATAAATATACAAAAACAATTTCTAGTGTTTAGGTTTTAAACAAATACAAATATTGACAAAAATTCACAGCATACAGCACATTATCTTCTGCAAAAAATATGCCCACACCAAGATTTTTGCAGCTTGGAAGGTACAGGAACACTAAGCTTCCCAAAGAAACCAGCTTTACTGACTTCTTTCTGAAGGACAGCATCAGAAGGAAGGACTAATTTTCAAGTACATTCAGCAACAAACTAACTACAACAGAACCACTCCATCACTAACAAAAGCAAGCATTTCTTACAGTGAATAACTGAGGATACTGCTGCGAGATCATTTATTTAATACAATCATTAGTAGAGAAAATAGCTTTAATGGAATCACAACCCACTATCTTTTCATGATACAAGTTTGTGAAGTCTAATAAAGGATTGGGGATTAACTTTAATTCTTGGAAAAATCGAATTAAGGTTCTTTAACATGGATGGTCTAGGAGTCTTGTATCAAGTATCTGCTGTGTTAATTGTAGAAATAAAATGTTTTATTTTTAACAGAAACCAAGCCTCACTGAGCAAGTCTCGTAAGGCAAAAGCAAGAGCAGTAGAGCATGTTTAGTCAGTTGTTCTTGTCCCTGAACTACATTAAAGCTTCTCACACCAGGTGAACCTGACCTTTGTGACTTATGCAGAGGGAAGTGCACTTCGTGCCAAGAATGACAAGCCTGAGATGACACTGCCAACGCCCAACACTTTGATATTAATTAAGTGCTGCCATCTCTAATGTATAAATTAAGGAGCCCAATTAACACATGTGACCTACAATCATACTTACAGCCATGTCAACACCACCAAAAAAACCCCACAATGGCCTCTTACCCATCTCTTCTTACACCCATTCTTACAACTTACAACTCAAAACAGTCAAATGATATACACTAGAATAAGCAGCATAAACGTCAGCTTTTGGCTGGACATAATAGTAAGAGCTTCTGTACTGACTTGCTAGTGGCAAGTGGGCAAGGTAATGCAAGGTTCCCTGTCCCTCTGCCTATGTCATTGTCTGCCACTTACTCCAGCCCAGAAGGTGACAGTACATACCTTCCCTTACTCCTGCTTAAACAAATAATAAAACTATTTTTCATGAACTTCACAGATTGAAGCAAGTATAATACATTACAAAAACATTCAAAGGGGCCACAGGAAAAGCCTGAATTACGGGACTGTTGAAAAGAAGATCATAAGGAAGCTTGATGTGTGGGATATCTGAACTACAGCGTATACACAGGCCAATCAGCTAAATGCAGTTTTGAAAATGTGAAAAACATTGCATACCATTTAAGTTACTCATACACACTGTGAAGTTCAGAAATGGATGACAGCCACTCAGTAAAGGGATTTGGGCACCGTTTTGCATGTTCAGTCAAAAAAATTGACTGCTACATTGTCTCAGAAACACCAGTTGTCCTCACATGCAGCAAACTAATTGCCTAGAAATGTGACTCTTCTCCCACACTTCTTAGCCAACTTCCACATCTCTCACAGAAGGGATCCCTAATTCTCCCCCGTATCTCCTATGGCATGCCAAGTGAACAGGAAACAAAATATTCTGTGCGTAGTCCGGAACTGTGTATGCACCAACACTTACATCCTTGCACTGATTGGGCAGCCAATTTTAAGCAGAGAATTACCTGGGCTGAGTTATGATCCTTTCTTCCCTTGAAAAACCTCTACTTTGGAACTGCTTCCTCCATTCAGTTCCTAATTTTTCATGAAAACGGTAGCAAATTAATCTCTTGAGACTTTTCTCATCTTTCACATATGGTTGAAATTGGCTAGCAGATTACAGAGTTAGAGGTGGAGACAGAAGGGTTCACAGATGTCAAAGACAGTCTTCTGAGTCCATAGTGCCTATTTTTCCTTCCTTCTCTCACAGAAATAATGAGCCAAAGAGAAAATACAGGGTACTGAGAGATGCAAAGGTAGACACATTTACAGTTCAAAAAACAAAAACACGATTGATGCAAACTCAAGAAGGCAACTGACAAAACTGACACATCCCATTGACTTGGAACAAAGTGCCATCACCACCCAAAAGCTTGTGGTTTCCAAATCTACGAGACTGAGGGAAAAAGAGAAGAGTAAAGGCATCATCTAAATGACTGTGTGTCTCATTCATTCTCACAAGAACGGAAATCTTCAAAACTCCTACCTACAACTATGCTTTCTCTCTCTCCCAGTGCAAAAGGTTCATTCCACTCATTCTCCAAGGAAGTTTGACAAATGTTCAGACACTATCTCTATCTGGCTAACACCCCTTGGTTCTCATCCCACAGCAAAGCAGACTGAATTCTTCATCCTTTCAAATCTCTCCTGTCCTTTCTTCCTGCTCACCACACCCCCTGTCTGACCTCTCCTATCAGCTTCTCAGCCCAGCTCTCAACTCTGCAATTAACAGATTAACAGATGTCTTGAGTCAGGGAGGCACCAGCAGAAATCAAAATTTTGGGAAAAGCACGATTTTTGAAGTTTTTTTAAACTGCAGAATTGCACTTTAAAACACTAATGGTCAACTCAAGGTTTTCATCACAAATTACTGTAGCCAAAGTCAAGACACTAAGCTTCAACACGGGAACTCACCTAAACCGATATTCCCTGGCAATTGCCTGTGTGTGTATTCTACACTACATTTTCAGGTGGATTGCCACATATTAATTAAGGCATATCTTAAACAATCTTACATTATAAAAGAGGAAAAAAAAATCTACTCCTGTTGCATTATGAAAAACATGATAATTAAGCACTGTAACAGGCCAGACTACCTAGACAGGCTGTGAAATCCCTCTTCACTGGAGATTTTAGAGATGTCAGACAGACATTATCTGTACTTACACAACCAGACCAGGGAGGAAACAGAGAAATCACTTCCAGCCTTATGCTTCTCTGAACTTATGTTTCAGAAAAAAAAAGAGGAAAAAAACCCCAAAAAACACCACATCACCAAAATCCACAAACAAGCAAAAAAAACAACCAAAAAACCCCCACAAAAACCCTCCAAAACATAACACCATAAAACGCACATCCAGAAAATCAGTTTGCATACTGAAATGTTAGTCTTCTGGGGAACAGGTCCTGTATTTCATTTATTCTTAAATTCAAAATCAAGCAGTGAGTAGCTCCACTAAGTCTACAATCTCAATAAAATTAATAGCTACTGCCTGTAAGCTGTGCACAGATTCCAGTCCTACCCAACCTAAATCATCACCCAGCCTGTTTTAAACAGGGCATAAACATTTTGTTCCAAATGAAACTTTACACTCAGCTAGCAGCCCTGGCTATAAAGTTGTATTCTGCCCAGAAAATGACAGCACATATTCACAGCACAGCCAAATTGAGTCCAAACCCAATGTAGCTCCAGTACCAGGCACTCTGTTGTTAGGAATAAAACATTTCCGAAGAACCCAGTATAACTTTCTTTTCTCTCTGGTGAGAAAAGCAGAGGAAGATGGTGTCTGCCAAGTAAACAATGCCACTGACTACACAAATTGCTGATAAATACTCAATGAAACATAAAAAGGAAGGGAACAACCACAACATAGAAGTCAACAATTTTTTTTTACAGAAATTTGTAATAAGTGCTAGGAAGATGCCATCAAAACAACCACCTCAAACTTCACTGTAAGAATAATTTTAAGAAATACAGTTATGCTTCCCTCTTTGTCCAGGGTGAAGCAAGGTTGGCCTGCCTTCATCAGAGAAGGACAGGCAGACAAGAGCCAGCTTTTTATACATGGTTCCTTTGAGGGTAAAACTATTCACACTGGAGCAAGCTACCCGAGTAATGTCTCAGGGCTTGAAATTTGGGTTCCTTGGCCACAAATAAGCACAGCTTCCATTTCCCCACAGGCTGTACCTACACAGCACAGTGCAGTACCCAAGTACTGAAGTTTGCTTGGAAATGGGAAGCACCTTAGTTGAAATATCAGAGAGGTTCATACAGGCTGATCTACCTAATCAAAAAGACTCTTCCCAGCAGGGTGAATGGCTCTGTGCAGAACCCTGGGCCTCCACAGCTACACAATTTCTTTACACCAGCAGACAGCCCGGCCTCCAGGCTGTGCCTGTGCTGAGATTATCCATCAGGCATACCAGCGTGCTCTTCCTGGTTTCCATCTCCCAGGCTAAGATTTCTGAGATGGCTCCATACACTAACAGAAAAATAAACTGAAATTTTAGGTTCCATTTGAAAAAGCCATAAACAATGGGTGTAGCACTAGTAAATAAGTAGAAATTGGGGAGAAGATAAAGTTAAAAAAACCCACTGTTTAATATGCAAGATACACAGAGTCAGTTACTAATTCAAAACACTGAATTAGAAGAACTGAATAGAATATCCAAAGGAGATTTTTCCTTGTGTCACCCAATTCACATTTCAAACAAAATATGTTGAGATACTAAGGTAACTTTAACCAGCAAGATAGAATTAGATAAAGAAGCTTCAGCTCACTCATTTTAATTAATAATTAAAATTATAATTTTTAAAAAAAATTCAATCTCTATCCAATTCCTTTCATCCCTTAACTTCTGCAGCCCTGTTGAACCTCATAAATACAGAATTATGAAAATACTCCCAAAGATAAAAGGATATTCCAGTTGCTTTAATTTTCACCTTATACTTTCTGCAAATAATTTATACATTAGACAACGGAATGCTGCCTACCCTGGACATGTATGCAGAAGGAAAAGTGGTTCAGTATTGCATATCAAAGAACGTAAGCAAGTGAAATGAGGAAAGATTGTATCTTTAATATCTGGTCCATACGAACACCCAAACAAAATTCTTTTGCAATACTGGGGAACAGCTCAAAGGTTCACCAACCACCTCTTCAGGCACAAACCCTCATGATTAACACACCAGAACCCTCTACAATATAAAGACATGTTTATATATGTCTCATAGTTCCAAACAAAATATTTAGAAATAGTATTTCAAATAACTTGAGAAATAAAGAACAAAGTGTTGCAAATAAATTTTGTCCAATACTGCTTTTTAAACCTTACCCCAGACTGTTGTCAGTAAAATGTCCTCACTGAAGCACTTCTCTCTACAAGGACTAATACATTATTTAAATGCAGACTTACCAAATAACTGATAAGATCTGTATTTTATGGAGAAGGCCAGTAATATTTTCCTCCTAATAATCAGCAAATATTTCTGAATCTAGAGCTAATTCTTTATTATATCTTCAGTTACAAAGGAGAAGGAAAAACCACATTCTTTCTTCATTCATATTCCAGATTATGAGTGAAACTATCGTCTACAGCCCCACAGTAAGGTTTTTTTTGTCATCTTCTTATTTTCCCTTTCCTGTCCATACAAAGCCCAGGTCTTTGTGGAGCTCTCCCCAAAGAGGTCCAGATTTTCTCCTCCAGAGAGAAACTTAAAAACCTGTTATCAAAATACTTTCCCTCTGATGTCATGATTTTGCATTTATAGGCACTCAGTTCTATGCACTGCTGAGACATAGTATCTGTTCACTAATCAGAAGAAAGAATTAATAGGGGTTTCGAAGCTACAAAGGCAGCATTTTCACTCTGATGGGAGCGTACAGTTCATACTTTGGGGGAGGGGAAGAGAAGAAAGAGTGTTGGCTCTTTCATGAACATAAAAGGGCAGAATTACACATTAGTGTAGCTTCCCCATGTATAGACATTTTTTCTGAAATGCAGGGTAAACTTAAAATCACCCATTAGCTTCTTTAACTACAGCTCAAATCATCCATGTAATTACTTTTACAGAGGATTATGACCAAGTTTTTTTTAAATGTGAATTGTTAAAATTTCACAATTAAGAAATAAATCACAATGGGAAAATAGGTTCCTTTTCAAAAAACAACCAACCAAGCTGGCATCGTTAATACCCCTTTAACAAGGCAGAACTGAAATACTGGGAATGCTGTTGCCAGGTCAAAATTGAAGTGAATTGGGTAAACCGTGCAAATGGGCTCTTTACAGCACCTGCCCAGCCCTTGGCCTGGTACAAATCTGTACTTGCTCCTCCACTAACCCTTCTTCATCAGGGCACAGAAATTACCAACTCACTGAAGTTTCCACAAAGGCAAAAAAAAAACCAAAAACAACAACCTACACTAAAAAAAAAAATTTGAAAGAAAAGTTGAGAATCTGAGAATTCTTGATTTTTATGTGCTTTAATACCAAGATTTTTGACCTTCAGAAGTCCCTTCTCCCAGGAAAAGAAAAAGAGGGGAAAAAAATCAAAAACACTCCTCAGAAACGACCACAGAGAGACGCTGCAGACATCCATCTAAAATAATGGCAGTCAAAGGTCAGGATGATAGAGGGAACATCAAGCTTTTCATTTATGAATCTTCCTGAAAGAGACCTCTTAGTAAGCAGCAGCAAGAAAATCAGGGATATCCAGTCAGAGCAACATAGAAACTGCCTAAATACTCGGTAATTTACAGGATTTCCTAATAATGACACCAAATATCTTCAACTTTGACAAATTAATTTTAAGACCTCACTGAAAAAATAGCGTGGAAACTAACATTAGCTTATTGGATCATCTTAGCAAGATTCAGCAATTTTCCTATGAAGATTTGCTTACGAACTATACCCAGCAGATTACAAAATAACACAAAAAAAGCAAGCACTGCAGATTGGATCCCGATCAGTAAAACGACAGAAAAGTCGTAGGAGTCTTCCAAAAGTGCTGGAAAATGCGTACTGTAAGAACAATTGGTGTTCCTGCCTAACAAAGCTGGGTTACACTCGAAGGCTTCAACATGTTAATCTGTCACCGTGACAGAAAAGCAAAGGATGCCAGACCAACACACATTTTTCTTCCAACACCCTGCATATCTAACAATGAGCTTCCGGACACAATTAAAAATAGGACTAGAGTGTCCAAATATATGAGTAAGGATGCTCTTAGCATTTCTGCTCCCAACTTTTTGTTATTAAAAAAAGAGTACCCTTCAAGACCTTTCAGCATTCCTTAACAGTGGTTTTTTGTGTTCTATAATCACAAGTGATGAAAGAAATAGCTCCATATTTGCTTCAGATCTCTCCAAGGGGAAAAAAAATACACATTACAGTAATTCTGTTACAAAACTACAGCACATGTGTAAGGCCCCGAGAAGCACCGATGCTGATAAAATTAAAAATGGCTGTGCCCGAAGATCCCACAGCAAAACAGGCACAGCTCTGCTGACGATTAAAATATATATTAAAAATTCCTGCATTACCTTACAAAGGGCGAGGTATGCAAAACAAAAAGATTATATATATATTTCCAAAACTGAAGTAAGTTATTAGACAAGAGATGCAGATCTAAGCAAAGCGTTCTTACTGAGTGCAGGTCGAGCTCATTTACACAATAAAGCAGATTTTATTCCCCGAGACACTTAACGTACCCGGATTTCAAAACTTTTATCAGGCTTCGCCGCTGAAATAGATGCACACCACTTTGTAAGGAGGCACAGATGTGCCCGAATGCCAGCGGACCCCACCCCCTCCCCGCTGCCAAAATGGCCAGTTCGCTCCGCGCCGTGGCTACTCACCAGCCGCAGTGCCGAGCAGCAGGGTGGCACTGGAGAGCAGGAGCACCCGCACAAGGTGCTGCAGTGAGGCACGCATACCTGGGCAAGCCACGGTTCGAGCCGGCAGGAGAAAAAAAAGGGGTTTAAAAAAAAAAAAAACAACCAAAAACAACAACCTAAACCCCGAAGAGAGGAAATTCCTCCTGCTTTCGCACAGCCTTCCTTAACGCTCTCGGTTTACAATCCCGTCTGGAAGGGCAAATGGCAGATGAGAGGAGCCGTCTTCGCTCTTACTCCATTACAGCCGCCTGCCTTCATGCCTCGGGAGCCGGCAGCGCTCAGCGGACACGGGGGAAGCGCCTGGCTCTGCCTCCCAGCCCCGAGGCATCTCCCCCGCCGGGGAGGACGGCGGCACGCTCCCGACCCCGCTGGGAACCGGGCTATTTCCCACGCAGCTTCACGACATCGAAGAAAGCGCCCGGTTGGGAAGGGAACATATCCAGACGCGCCCACAGCGGTGTCAGTCAGCGCGGGCCCTGCGGGCTGGCCGGGCACGGAGAGCGAGCTAGGGGCTCACGGCGGCGGCGCGTCCCATCCCGGCAAAGGTCTCTGTCCTCTGGCCGCCCCTCCTCGCTGCCTCACGCTCCGGGAACGGCGGCGGCGAGGCCCCCTGCTCTCACGGAGAGGGCTGCGGCCGCATCCCGGCCCATCTGCCTCCCGCGCCGGGCGGGCTCCTCCGCGCTGCCCCGGCCCCCGCCGCAGCACCGACGCCACCCG
>VXBR01000875.1:1589230-1658184 GCA_013400215.1 Cisticola juncidis
CCGGCCCCGCCCCGCACCATAGAGGTGGCTCCAGGTAGGCAGAGCGGGGCCGCCGGGCGGAGCTCCGCGGGCTGAGGGAGGGGGCGCGGGCCCGACGGCACCGCTGCGGGAAGGGGAGCTGAGGGCCAGGGGCGGCTCCGGGCCACGGGGAAGGCGCCTCAGGAGCTTCTTGGGAAGGCCGCGAACGGCTCCCCTCACGCAGCGAGGCTGTGAGAGAGGCTGTCAGCAGGTAGGCGTGAGCTCGGGATTCAGAAAAAACGCCTGTAACAACACGAAAAAATTGTTTAGCTGTCTGAGATTGCGTCATGGTTGAACTCCGTGGCCTGCCTGTCAAACACCCCGAAGCTTCTGCCTCGTCCTCGGGTTCAAGCCCCCGTTATCTCTGTCCCTGTGAGCTCCCCTAGGAGCCCTGGCCACACCGCCTACTGCTCTCCCTCGGTGAGCCCAGGCAAGTGACAGAAACACAGAGCAGTTGGGTTGGAAAAGACCTCTGAGATCATCGAATCCAACCTGTGACCGATGACCACCCTGTCAGCTAGACCATGGCACTCAGTGCCGTGTCCAGTCTTTCCTTAAACACCTCCAGGAACAATGACTCCACCACCTCCCTGGGCAGTCCATTCCAATAGCTATTCAACCTTTCTCCAAAGGATTTCTTCCTCATGCCCAATCTGAAATTCACTCAATTCGTATGGCTTCAGCCACCTGACTCTCCCACGCAAAACCATTATCTACCTCTTAAATTAAAGAGATTTTATGATTTCAAAACAGAGATAAAGTAAGCCCACTCAGCTGTTTGTATGCTTTAACCTTTGCTATGTTGCACAGGCCCAGAGATAAATTGAGGGCAGCAGCTGATGGGAGAACTATGGAGCATAGTATCCAATTCTGGCCTAGCAAGGCTCTTTCAAACAAGTTCTACTGGCTGTAGCACAGGATAAAAGCTTCTTAAGTACACCCTGCACACTGAAGGGCATCTGGGCATCACCAAAGGTTGGATTTTGGGAAATGCTTCCCTGTGCCAAATTCTGATACCAGTTTCAAAAGTGGAATATAAGTTCAGAAATCCAATTCTACACCTCAAAACAGTGAAAACTACTACATAAAATGTTGTAGTTGCAAGTCAGAGTTACAATTTCAGTGATAAAAGTTTTCTGCATAATTCCATTCCTCTTCACAAGCCATAACAAATGAAATAGATGTAATCTGACACTGTGATCATCAAGAGAATTATTAAATAAATTGTACTAGGATTTTTATCATTGTGGTGGTTTGGTCAGGGTCATGGTTTGACATTCCTAGGGTCAAGGTGAATTTACACTGATAGTTATAAAATGTTTTTAAAATTCCCTACCATATTTTTACCTCCAATCTATGCAGATCTAACATGGATATTGGTGAGACAATAAAATATAGAATCACAGATTGTAATTTGTATTGCCACTTTCCAGAACTGCAACCACACGTTAACCACAATATCCTTCCTGTTATTTGTGGAATGTGAATGTCAAGAAATAACCTTTAGAAGCAACACCAACACCAGCTCTCCCTCCCAACAGCTAGAACAGTTCTACCTCCCAGAGAAGAAAAAAAAAACCAACACTGAATCTTTTTTCTGCAGCACCAAAATCCAGTGTTCTTTTCTGGTTCCACAGACACCAAACTATGCAACACACCCTCTGCCCAGCCGTACCTACCAATAGAAGAAGCGAGATCTGCTTTGTTCAGAGAAAACAAGAACCTTGCCATGTGGGTTGCAGAGCACTTTCACTGTTTAAATGGTAAAAGAAAATTACTGTAATTGTTTATGATGTGTATGAAAACCTGCTCAGCCTGAAGTAAATGGCAGAGGTCTCACTTGTTTCAGTGGTTCTAGTTTTGCTCATTAATTAATACTAGGAGTTGTTTTCCACAAGAAATTGTACAAAAACATATATTCTGCCTTAAAATACTTTTCTTTTTTTCTTTCCACAAAATGGATTGGATTTTTGTTCTGTGCTTTCCTAAAATAAAGGAAAAAGACATGCCAATTTGCTTTTAGTGTCACAAAAACTCCAAACCCAATCAAGAAAACAACCTCCTGACGGGCATGGGGCTGTGCATGTGCTTTGCCTGAGTTTATTTCAGGCCCTTGGACTAATCTCATGCACTTGCAGTTCCAGCAGTTCGCAAGAATTTCCCTCCTTCTCTGAGCTGTTCGGAGCCCTGTGGATGTTCCCTGAAGGGCTGTGTCCCTCCTGGCCCAGAGTGGCTGTGAGGGCTGTGCCTGCCCCGGTCACACAGCGGTAGGAGCAGGAGCTGCTGCACCCCTGGGGCTGGCAGGGTGAGGAGGGGCTGAGCCCCGCTTCACCACACAGATGTAGAAAGCAATCGCTGCTGTCTAAGCACAGGAGCTGCTTCCTTTTCCCACGGTGGTGGGAGGAAACCAGAGATCCAAACTGTCACAGCCAGGCTCACTCATTGTTATGTGCTTGGACAAGAACATATTTATAATTCTTCCTGTGATATTGTTTTATCTGTAAGCCAGGATTTCGCTCTCCTAATATTCAGCTACACCAAGTCAGGCCTACAGAAAAGTAGTCAGGGTAATGAAAACTTGCAGAGCTGCAGGACAGTAAATCTGTGTTACAGGCTCAGGTAAAGATAGTAGGGAGACAAGAGAAAACACATCAAATTTACCAAGATTTAAAAGCTAGTATTCTGACTCAAGCGCTGTATTTCCACCAGGAAGAACTCTGACAATGAAACAACACTATTGAACTTACTGGAGATAAGACTGTTGAAAAATATGAGGAGGAAAGACTTTAGGAAGCAGATGGTCTTTTGCAGCTGTGTTCACTGTGCTCGCAGCCAGGCAGAGGCAAGGCTGCCCCAGCAGCTCGGTCACGGGGCAAGGACAAGGAGGACAGAGGCAGAGGAGCCAGGGTCTGGTGGCTGGGAGCTCCCCAAGATGCTGGTCAGATGCAGCAGGGGACGTGCAACTTGCCCTTGGGAGCACAGGCACAAACAGCGCGTGGGGGTTGCCCTTTGCTTCAGTGGGACACAGAGAGGAGAAATGCAGCTGATAGGAGGTTCAGGAGTGTCCCGCTCTGGCTCAGACTGATGCAGACACAAACATGTTGATATCACTGGCAAATTCAACACTGCACGTAAGAGAAATTAAACATGTCCTTGTTAGCAGCATCTCCTTTAAACAACACATATCTTTATTTTTAATTAACTCAAATAAGGGAAACTATTTTCATGCTACCAAGAGAGTATTCCAATCAGTGGAAAATGAGATGAACAAAGAATGAAGAAAACTGGAAAGAACGATGAAACAATAGCTTGAGTTTCATTTCTTTTCAGAAAATCCAATGTTCAGACACTTTAAAAAGATTTCTCAGGGTAGGCTCACTGTTATCCAAGAGTTTTTCAGTGCTGATGCAATATAACTCTTATCATTGTTAGGACTCGGGGGACTGTTCTTTTTGACAGGGCCTTTCATGAAGTCAACAAATCAGTTTAAAATAAACCATAAATTATATTTGGCTGCCCGTCAGCTTGGCTGGGGTGTTCTCCCAGTGCTGCCATAAGTGTTGGGGAAAGAATATAACAACATGTCCAGATATTTAGCTTTTAGGGAATATTTTGTTCCTAATTTAAAAAGAAAGCATCCCCCTAGCATTAACTCTGATGCATAAACATATGTTAGAATAGCCATCAAGATTTTTCAGACTTCCCTACAAATAAATACACCTGTTCTAGATCCTAAGCAATAGCTTAATAAATAATGGACTTGGTATAGATCTCCCTAACAAATGCCTGACACTCATTGCTAAATTAGGGAACTGTCAGCAAGATCATCTGCCCAGCCTTGCTCCCGTAATTGCATGTGGAGAGAGAGGTGGTTCCTGATAGATGGGATCCAAGCCTCCTGTAGCTCTCTAGATATTATTAACATCCTGAACTGCAGCCAGAACTCACTGAAAAGACAATAGTGTCTACTTACAGTCTGCTGAGTTAGCAGCTACAGCTTCAGCCAGTGCAGCCAAACAAGTAATCACAGGCAGACATCATTACCTTTGGAAGTGTTCAGTTACTTGTTTTATATAGATTTTCCCATCAGTGTCCAATCCTGGGTGCTGCAGAGTGGCATTAACACACCCCCATAAGTCCCCTTGGAGTCAGGGTAGGGAAGGTGGCTGTGGGAAGACTAGTTACAGGGAGGCAGGCACATATGCATAAGGAAAAACAATGAAATTTCTAGAGACTTCAGAAGCAATCTGAACTCAAAAGTACCTTCCTCAGTCAGGGCCATGTTTCCTTGGGAATAGGGAAAGGCACCCTCTCCTTCAGAGCCTTTTTACAAACTACCAGCAGCACTTACATCTTGTCTGAATTATTGTTGGGTTTTGCTCCTTTTCCAGGGCTTGGTATTATCTTGGGAAGATGGATTCCGCACAAGAGGGACAGAGGGACACCAAGCCATGACTGAAATCCTGGAGAAATCCTGGAGTAAAGTCCATTTCTTTCTGTTCTTTCTGACAGGCAGGAAAAGTCCTATCCACAATGGTCAGCCTGTCCTGTCAAGATGTGAGAGTGGCAAAACCTCCTGTAGCATCACATACCAGACCAGGCTGTCATGCTCCCAGTTCTACCAAAAGCCTTAAGGAAATGGTAAATCAAATTCCCTGCTGCTGAGGGAATTAATTTTGCCTTTAGTCCAGTTAAATAATCTGTGCCAGACATTATTTTTGGTCTTTAGACTCATAAAAATCTATCTTAGGGCTGTTATGGCTTCATTTTCCTTTGTCTCTGAGGCACAGAAAAGAGCACCTAGTGTTGAGCTTTTAAAAAAACCCCAAAACATTTATGATTATGAAGTAGTAAATATTTTCAGACATGAATTTTTCCAACTCTACCAGGCTGTTGTGTAATCTACTGTAAGGTGAACCACACTGTGCAATGAAGTCATGACAGTCTTTGATATCAACATCCTAAATCAGAAGAGAAGTTTTGTGGCAGCTTTGTTTACCTTTTGATGACTGACTTTTAAGAAATGTAATGCAAAAATTAATTGCACCACTTTTGTGGCAGTCCCCAGAAAGATTTATTTTGATGTTTCACTTTTTTTTTTTTATGCTCATATCCCCTGATTTTGGTGTGGCAAGTGGTTTCCTATGGGGAGCCCATAACTGCATGAGCAAAGGTGTGAGGATCAAGCCTGGAAACATAAGCAGGTGGGTTGGGACAGGTTGGCCTTGGGTATGCAGGGATAAGGAGGAGAAAGATGCACACTGTGGAATAAACAAAGGGAATATTTTGTCTCTAAAAGTATTAACAGTGAAATAGTCAATCACCATTTTTACATTTCATAATATGTTATATTTCCCTGTGATAATGAACACCATTGGTAGTTTGCTGTCTTGTTTTAGAGATAACACTGCTTATTCTGTGGAAATCTTATGTCCACTTTGGGGTTGGAGGTAAGAGAAACTTTCAAGTTAGCTTTGACAAGCACCTCCCACTTTGCATTAAGTCTGAAATCATGTGTTAAAGGCCTTTTACAGCTTGTCTGAATCTCTTGGCTTGCTCATCACAACATAAAACGGGAAATTTGCTGCAAGGTTTTTATCGGTTCAAAACATCACTTATTCATTAAATCCAACAATGGACGTCGTCAGAAATAGAAACATAATGAGCTGTGTCAGAATCATCTTCTGGTCCATAGCAGGTGGGTATGTCATCACCACAGACCTGCAGGGTTTCATTCCTGAGCCTTCCCAGACTCACCACAGCCGGCTGGGAACGGAGCTCATGGAATCTCCAACACTCTCTCCTGCTACTCTTACCTTCCTTTTGCCTTCTGGTTCTGGGTTGTTGGGGATTTTTTCTTTTTCTGTTGTTGGTTGGGATTTTTAATCACTTACTACACAGGATAGTTAGCAGTGAAAGTCAGGTTGGTTTCAAAAGCCACCTTTTCCTTTTCGGTCTTTAACTTCTTGCAGACAGTTAGGATTGCACCTAAAAATATTTCTCCAATCAGCTCAGTATTTCTGTCAGGAAGATAATAAAAATGCCCATTGAGAACAAAATGAAAGTCTCTGATAAAGCCCTGACAGACCTGCACTCAGTTTTCCATGGTGGAGGTCCAGAGGAAGCAGCCTCTGTTCCATTGCTGGCCATCCTTGAACTCTACACCAGCATGACAAGTGTCAGGCATCCATCTCAAGGACAGAAGTGGTGTCTCCAACATGCATTTGTTCCTTTTTATTTTAAATGACAGTGTGGAGAGAACAGGTTTTGCTCAGACTTCTTATAACAGTTCCCCTTAGTAATGAGAAAGGAGGCATCAACAACTTGCCCAACAGCAGAGCTCCTTCAGATTTTGTCTTCTCTTGCAAATGTGAAAAAGAGTAAAAACAGAGTTGAATTGAAGCCCCTTTTAACTCAGATTTTCTTGCCTCTGCAAGGACAGTGTCAGAGGGCTGACCACTCTCAGAGCCATAGCTTCCAGAGAAAGTGAGTGTGCCTGCCCAGCATTCCGCTCCTGCATGCAGCTAGCTCTGGGAACATTACCTGGAGAAAAGATAGAAGTAAAATTATTACCTTTTACTAAACCAAACAGGAGATTTCTATTCCTTCTGCCTGTAACATGACATCTGTTGCCTGACAATTTTGAGACATTTTTATCTGAGAAGAGCATTCCTTCAGACTAAGGAATGAGTCAGTACCTCTGCACACCCTGCTTGCTTCTCACGGATTGATTTGGAAACACGAACCCAATTAACTGCTTCCCCAAAGCATCCATCAGGAACCCTCTCCTTGGAGTGATATAGGCCAGGACACCAACTCAGCCAACAGCATCAGTCCTGCTTGCTGGGGCCTGCAGGACACATTGAGGGCACCGTTGCTCCCTACGCTGTCTACAGTCATTTACAAGTGCAGAGGCATTAAAAGCTTTAATTCACAAACAGGAGCCAGGCCTCCAGAAGCTATTTCCACAACACAGCATGGGCTGTGCAAGCCTTGGGTGCATGGTTTAGGGGGCACAGGCAGTACATGGTCTCTGTGAAACCTTTGCCTCTGCTTACAATTTCAGATTAAAAGGCAAACACATAAATGAGGACGCAGGGAGAAGTGGGAAGAGACTTTTACAGGAAAAATTACCCTTTATCTCTGTTGTAAAGAGTTTGCAGTTTTCTACAGGTGAAAGCTCACCAAAAGAGGAGAAGACCATTTCACAGAGATGCTACATGAGGTGCTCAAACAAATTTCATAAGTTTGAAGGCATTTTCCCTGCTTTTCTTTCCCTCCACATCTGCCACAAAATAGTTGTGATGTTTTGCATATTTCTTTTTCTCCTTCCATTTCTTCATGCCCCTCCAAGTTGGGTAAAATCAATGTCTGCACGGAGTTTCCCCTCCCTATAATTTTTGCCAGTTTCACTTTTGTATTTATTTACTTTCAACCATCCCCTCAACTTTGGAGAAGTTGCATTAAGCAAAAAGAAAAACTACCATGCCTATAGCTCTGCTCTCATGACTGTTGAAGCTGTCACATTCCCAGCAACAGAAGGGTGGAAGGAACGTGAAGTGAGGGCAAACAGAAGCATGGATCCTGAACTAAAGGTTGAACAGAAAGAGGGAGGAAGTTGTAGGCAGGAGAGAGAGGATCTGAGGAATGAAAGGAGGAGAGAAAAAGTTACAGGAGAGGGTTTATGTTTGAATATGGATTTGAATGAAAATGCATTTTGATTTAACAAAAAGGAGGGTTCTAAACTCAGATCTCTGATGTTAGCCACACTGTCAGGGACACTGGAAGTTTCACAATGCCCATCTGCAGGAGTAGGTCCCTGGGACAGGCTGGCAGATAGTCCTCGACTCAGAAGGAAACAGCAAGTCTCAAGTTTCTCTTGACTTAACCAAAAGCTGTAAAACATATTCTTCCTGCCCTCTACTTGAATTCAGAGCTCCCCTGCATACTTGGTTGATGAAATCTCTCACCCCAATTCAGGAGATAGCAGGTTTTGCTAAACATGCTCTGCCTTGCTTCCAGAAGAGCTTCTGACCTTGTCCTGTCTTCTCCTTAGCATTTGGCAAATACTTATCTGTACTCACTGTGACCTCCAGCCAGCTGGGTAAAAAGCTTTGGAGCCAAACATGTGCACAAATAATTCCAGGGGCAGCTGTTACTACTGGATTATCTCTTCCTGTGGTTTCTACAGATAGAAATAGCTAATACATGTTGCAGTTGCAGCCCCTTTCCCTTTAGCAGTCCAAGGACCATCTTCCTTCAACTCAGGGCCACTAAACCCATCGCAACAATTAGGGCCTTCAATCTGGTACTCCCCTGTGTTGCCAGATGTATCCTATTGGACAAAATGGAGCCCACAGCAGCCAAAATCACAAATCTCAGCCCTGCCATCTTTAGCCAAGAAGGTCACCATTTAATCACTCTTCTCAAGTTATGTGTAACAGAGGCCATTTTGTATGTATCCAAACATTAGCACCCCCTCTCTCCAACCCCTCCAGCCTCCCACAGCCCAGACAGGAGGTGTTTTTTCACCCTGACGCATTGAGATCCACGCCTGATCAGAGTTCATTCAGCCCAAAGAGCAGCGATGACTCGCTTCCAAAAAATGAGACTATTATGGCTAGAGACCATTATGAAAGCCTGCGTGAAGCTGAGACCAGATGTGTGTTAAGCTCACTCCAAATACTGCTTAGAGCAAAGCACTGGATTGTTTTTGTTTTGTTTAAAAAACAAAACAGGATTGACAGGATCTCCTCTCTAACAAGAAAGATTTTCTGATGTTTTTCTGCACTTCTGTTACAGATGTGTGGCTGGGCTGGGAGCTCACACCCTCTGACAATGACCACAGCACCTCTCAGAAGTGGATGAAGTCATGGAAGGAGCCCTTAAGTGATAGGATGGAAGTGACGGGGATGCCAGCCCATTTAAATTCAGCTCCAAGAATCAGCTTGTGGTCATTGGGACCATGTTATTCTTTCAGTAGGGTGTTCTGTATGAGCCCCTGGAAGTGAGAGCGATAACATGGCTCTGATCACTTTTTGCCTTTACAGCAAACCTTTCATCAGAGGAACCTCAAAGCACTTTGCCAGCAAGAACGGGCACAACCTCACACTGTGCCTGTGAGATAAGAGAAGGATGGAATAGATTAACTGCTTAAAAGCACACAGCAGCTCTGTGGGATGAAGGAAAAATAAGAAAAAACCTTATATATATACATACACATTTGAAACTGTACAGGGTTTTATGGAGAGGCAGCCTGGAAGGCTGCCAGGATACTGAAATTGCCACCCCTACACAACCACGAATACCATGGAAACCAGTGGGGCACTGGCAGGCAGGAAAGGAAATAAGCTGAAAAATGGCTTTCCATGAAATGCAGCCAGGCTGGGACACTGCTCCCCTCCTGACTGAGGGAGGCCTACGTGCCTAGCCACCAGTGTTGCTGCTGGTGGGAGCTGGGCTCCAGGAGGGAGTCAGTCCCAGTAATTTCCCAGCCTGGGGTAATGCTTTCCTGGCGGTGGCCACTGGATGACAGCAAAAAGAGGGATGGCTGAAAACTGCTACATCATGTCAGCTGTGCACGGAGGTAATGGAAACCCTGAGTGCCAAGTAAAGCTTCAACACATGCTGGGAGGTATAGGAAGATCAAAGTCAGTTCACATCTGAACGAGGACAGGGAAGGAACATGTATGTGCAAGCTCCTGCCTGCCCTGTCTGGCGAGGCGCGATATTAAAAGGCACTAAACACTCATCAGTTTTCCCTCAAAATACTAAGTAAGCTCAAAAAGGATTCCTTTAACCTGAACACAAGTAAGTAAAGGAGAGAGGCCTGGAAAACAAAGCCAAAAATAACAAATGAAACTGAATATAACAAGAATAACAGAAATAAACAAACCCAGACAAGCAATGGAGGAGGAATGAACACACTGTTAATCTGTCAAGTACACCGTGCCCACATCAAACTACAGAGTAAGCCCAGAGAAATACCCGGCCTCCCAGCTGAGCAAGGGCACCTGGTTGTTACCAAACAGCACACATCCCTTAAAAAGTCATACTCCTGGTAAGCCAAGGGAGGAGGAATTCAAGCATAGAACAGCTGTACTCATTCAAAACACTGCTAAGAGGAACAGCGGCATCTTATGAGTAAGCTGGATATGGTGCAACCAGCACCAGGCTCGAACAAAAATAGCCCAGTGGAGATGAGAGGCAAGTAGAGACACCGGTACACAGCTCTCCCTCTGGCTCTCAGCAACTGAAGGAGGCAGAGGTGATCTCCTATGGAGCCTTGATTGAATAAGGCAGGGGGACATTGCTACAGAAAAGCAAAGAGGACTGGAAAACCAGAGAAGCAGCAGAGCAGTATTTCGGCTCCACTAAAATGCACAGAGCAAAGAGACCTTCCCGTAAGCACAGGGGAGGGCTGGAAGGGGACGGGAGCATTGCCATGACTGGCCCTGATAAGGCTCTATCTAGGAACAGGCAAGGGCTGCGCTCACGGCCCGGCTGAGAAACGGGCCTGGAGGAGTGCGAGAACAACAGGATAACATCAGGCACTTCTCACACAGCTGAAGGACTGCCACTGGTCATCAGGAGACAAGTGCAGATGGGAGACTTTAAAGTGGTGCCAGAAAAAACAAGCTACAGCCAGGGTCGAGGAACATGGGATCCAACTCCTAGTTGTCAGCAAATGTGGTGTATACATTGCTGAAAACAGATGCAGTGCCAGGAAAATCCAACTCCCAGCATGAAAAGAATAACTTAGGAATGATAATGAGAGAAGCCAAAGCAACTGCAACTGTGAATTAGTGATTACATAAAAGTTTTTATCTTAAAGTTATGGTAGGCCAAATTCTGAAGTAATTTTTTCAGCCAAGAATGTTCCCTCGAGACCCTGTAATTTGGCCACAAATTGCTACATCTTAAAAAAAAATTAAAAAATAATAAAAAACCCACAACAAAATGAAGAGTTCCTTTTTATGCTGGCTGGAAATACATAGCAGGCCGTAGCTTTGACTGGCCTGCTTTGACTGGCATCAAACACTTCTCCAGCAGGTAGCTGTTCTCTGCTTTATGTCACCCTCCAACATCACCACAAGGGACAGGCCAGTCTTCAGGATTTGCTCCCTTTTGTGGCTTCTGCCCAGGGAAGTGGGAACTGTGTCTGTATGTTATGAAGACAGGTACATGTTATTCAAGCTCCCTGAAACAAGTGAGGTACAATCCACATCACAATTCCTCCCACTTGAACCTATCAAAGTTACTCCTGAAAAACTGAACATAGAGTAGTACTGCCATAAGGAAACATAGCAATCATTGCTGCCCACCAACAGCAACAAAAATGTCTTTTCAAAATAGCTGATCTGGGTAAAAAAAACTACTGATGTCTCAGTGGCAGGCTCACAAGAACAGCAAAAGGATTCTCTCTATCCCATGCCCTGGGCAGTACTGAGCTCAGCTCTGGGCTTCACACCTGGAGGTCTCTGTGTAGTTTCAAATGGGCCATCTACAAATCCCAAAGCCCAGTAAGTCCCAAAGAGATGCAGCCACAATGAGACACCTCTCACCTCCCAGAACCTCTCCCCATTCCAGCTGGAGATTCATCACACACAAGAAACTTCCCTGTTCATTCTTTGGACTTGGCTTACCAGGAGTAATATGCTGCCAACCTGCAATTACTAAGGAGGTATCAAAAATAACATGAGAAAGTGAATATTTGCAGCAGGAGACACACCCTTCCCATGAGAGATGACCTGCTGTAAAAGCCCTTACAAAAGCAAGGGAATATGCTCAAATACCTGTTGTAAAATCTGTGCAGCCAAAAATCCTGGAAATAGTTCTTTCAAATCATGCAAACACTTTGGAGACTCTAAGAGAAGAAATAGCTGGAAATAGTTTTAGAAAAAAGAACCTTTCTTGCCAGCTGGCAAAAGGCAAACAGATGGATCAGATAGATGGATAGACAGGGCTTAAAGCCACTTTTGTCTCAGCAGTGGGCTGGGCTTGTATATGCAATGTCTGAAGGCAGCATATCTCATTATCTGACCCTTAAATGTTAGCTTTATGAAATCATATCAGATGAAGCTTCAAAAGCATCTCTCAGCCTGGCAGGACTCTCGCCTTCCTCCCAGCAGCACCTTCAGCAGGCCTGGCGCTGGCTTGGTGCTCATGCTGACCCCTCAGGTTCTCCCCTGCTCAGAGCATCAGCCCAGTTCTGTCAAAGCTCAAGAATGTTTGTTATGGTTCAGGGAGTTCCACAAATACTTGGTCAAAACTCTTATGTTCCCATAGTACAACAGCAGCAGGATGAACTCAGAGGATGAGAAATGAAGGATGCTGTAAAGGCTGAAGGGAAATCCCCCAAGCTGTGTTTCATATATTTAACAGAAACTCACTGAAAGCAGGATGTGATCCACACAAAACAAACCAGGGTAAGCATTCTGTATTTTTTGTAGCCTGTGCAGCTTGAGTAAAGGTGATGTTTAGTTTTAGCCGTGCTTTTGATGCATGAATCTAAAGAGGCAAAACTGAGGCACCTCAGAAGGGGAATTACACCTTGTTTGATGGGGATGGGCCTGAGCCACAGGTTTGCATGAGCCCTTGCAGTTTGCATAGAGCCAGACATCCTCTCTTCACCCCTTATGTGCTTTTCTCGCTGTGTGATTACAACGGAGGGTAGGGCTGTCCCCAGCAGTGGCAGCTCATTGCCTGTGATGTTTGTCACCAATTGGTGATGTTTGTCACCAATTGCAAGGACCACAGGCCCTACTGGCTCCCTCCAGCATCTCATTCCCTGGGACTTCAGTGGGTCACTGCCAGTGTGACATCCCAATGCTGCTGGATCACCGGCCAAAGCAAACCAGGGTCTCTCTGCAGCATCTCAGCTGGTGTGAAGAGATTACAGAGATCTGGAAAGACTAAAGTAAGTACATGGACCAGGAACACTTTAACTTTCTTTTAGAAATGTGGGGTTTGCTGTATTTGAACTATGCGTCCCAGAAGATTTCACGTCAAAATGGAATTGTGTAATGAATATTAAATATTTATCAAGAAATTCACAGTTGAAAGTGGTCTGCAATGACAGATCAAGAAAGAAAATCCCCTCTGCGCCATTTCTATTCTCAGTTTTCATGACACATTAATTCATCCAGAAGGACTTCAGTACTCATCTTTATAAATATTTTTGCTCTTCACAGCAGATATTTAACTTTGCCATCTTGTTAAAGAAGACTCTGAGTTACCAAAGACACGGCAGGATTACACCATCAAAGTTGCAACATCGAAGCCCTGGCATGACTAATCCCCATGTAAATGGAAAAAGACCAAAGATGGACAGTCTGTGCAGTGGGTAGGTGCAGAGCCAGACAGTCTCCTCCAGCTCACAGGTGCATGGGAAGCAGGTCCCATCCACACAGGAACAGCCTTGAGTCTCTGCACCCTCTTCCCTGGGTGCCTTCATAGGGACAGTGGCACATGTGGCCCTGTGGGCACAGCGGGGTTTGCCTCATGGTTGTCCCCCTCACATCAGGACAGTGGCTTAGGACAAGGGGGTTGTTCCCAGGAAGAATGTTGGATTCTTTGTTTGCTTTCATAAGCATGTTCATGGGGAAAATCCACCTTTGCATAAAGCATAAAACCACTTTTTAACTGTGGTCTTTGAAAGACATGCAACAGTGTCTTCCCTGTATAAATGGCACCTGAGAGAGCACACGGACTTTGTGGTCCATCTTAGAGCAGTGGCTGCCAGAAGACATCACCAAGCTGGGTTCCCTTTCCTGTAGTCATCATCTTGTGATGATTCACAGAGCCCAGCTGAAGGGCACTGATGATGTGTCTGCATGATGCAATGGCAGAGCTGTGTCAGATCCAACACCAGAACACTGCTATTCAGAGTGAAGACACTTTTATTCTTGCTTGGCAAAACCAGTCTAGCCAAAAACTGGTATGAAGTTGGCCCAATCCCTTCCCCAGCAGAGAGCAGGGGTGGCTGGTACAGGTTCCCACAAGGATCACTGTGGGCCCCTGACTCTCTCCATCTGAATTCATTGATTAAGGGGAAGATGAGGACAGGACTTGATGTTTCAAGGATTTGCCCTCACAGGGCAGCATTTCCTGTGGTTTCTGCCATTGATCTGACAGCACAGGGACCAGAAACAAGAGATGTGAATTAAAAATAGAAAAGAAGAAAGACCTGCATCTTTTACAGGCATGAGACTTGACTGTGGGTAGGCAAAACAGTTCATTGCATCAATTTCTGAAGGTCAGAGCATCACGAGGGGATGGCAATCAACAGCGGACAGCCAAAGGAAACCCAGATGTTTAAGTTGCATGGTGAGCAAATTTGATTGAGAAATCTGAGAAAGCACAGATTCCATTATTCTACACCCAGATTTTTTTTAGGTTAAAAATGCACTTGAAGCTCTTTTTTGCAGCTTTGACCTCAGCAAATGGCAGTTGTTCAACAGTCAGTGTCAGAGTTGTGAGCTCCAGTGATTTATTCAAGTCTTATGCTAGCTGATATATCTGACAGCTTGGAGACTCACATGAATAAATCAGCATTTCAGCCATTATCAGCCTGTGTTTCTACACATTCTGCTAAAACAAAGGAAAATAAACTGGTCCTACAAATGTGTATACCAGGAGGCAGCCAAACCCCAGAGGCTGCTACCTGAAAAAAACACTTATTTTTTTTTATTTTTTAGTTGATGATATGGTGTGAGACATAACAAGTCTTGTTTCTGAATGCCTGGAGTTACTCTTAGATGATACTCTAGATTGTATCTTCAGTTGTATCCTCAGAATGGTACAATTGGACTGTGCCCCAATTGTGACAGGCCGCGGTGCCACAGTACCTGCACTTGTGACTCACTGCAGCACCACAGGGTGTTGGAGGATCATCCACCACCACTGGCATCCAATCAAGCCTTGTGCAAAACCCTCACCAGGATCGGCAGGAGATGTGCCTGCTCTCACTGCCTGTTGCTGGAAATCATCTGGAGTCTCCAGTAAATGCCAGTCAGAAAGGCTGGAGGTAGCAACAAACCAAAAATAAATCCCAGCCTAGCATATGGGAAGATATTTCCCATATGTATAAGGGAATATTTACAAGTCCTGCTTTGTGCTTTAGGCACAGCATTTGATAAAAATGCTTCTCAGCCTTTTTCATTGGCAAAATGATGCACACCAGTTGGACTCTGGAAACAAAAGGTGAACAGTCTGATAAAACAGATGCCTGGTTCTTGAAGAAGGCTCTTACCCTCACCCCAGAACAAGTGTCCTGAGCATTTGCCTGTAAGACTGAGGCTCTTCACCAGTGCCTTTCAAAGCAAACAGAAAGGTCACCACTGGACACAATACAAGTTGGATCCAGATGAAATGCTGCACCCAGCAACTCAGTTTTATACTGATTTTTCAAGAGATAATAAGCTTTTACAAACCTTTAGAGAATAAAGACTCTCACTTGCAGCTCCACTGACTTCACCATCCTGCCCCAACAACACAAACAAAGCAAATTACCTGAGACTTGCAGACTACCCCAGCCAGGATAGCACAGTCTTCCTGTTTCTGCATAAGAGGAAGTATTTCCTGGTTTGCAAGGTGTGGTCAGGCAAAAGGAACAGCTCCTTTTCTTTAATGAATTTTGTTGCTATTTGTATCTGCACTTTCTTTTATAGTTTCAGGTGCACTAATTATCAGGAACATGCTTATGCTTCAAGGCATAAGCAGTGACAGTTCTCAATTCCCCTTCCCTCCCAAAAGAAGTGTGAGGCCCTTTCCCACAGATGCTCCAGAGCAGATCTATTTTGATCACCAAAATACTAAATCCGCAACTGCGAGGGAGGGAAATATATATATATATATAAAAATAAATAAAAGGCCTTTCAAATCAAGTGAATAAGCCAGGGGGAAAAAAATAGCCTCAGTAATTTCTGCTCCCCATTTAATTAACAGCATTTCACTTCAGAAACGGCACGCACAGAGCAAGCCTCTCGAGTGCCTGCTTACAGCTGGGCTCGGGCAGCTGCCCCTCCTGCCCTCCCTGCTGGGCCCCGGCTCTGCCCTGCCCCTGCCAGGGCCACAGCTGGCAGTGCCCGAGGCAGGGCTGCCTGTGGGGCCGTGCTCCAGCCAAGGGTTTGAGCAGGCACATACTCTAGTGAAAGGAGCAGGACTCATTGTGCTTCAAGATAAGATTGTCTGCCAGGGCTTTGTTGGAGGCAGCCTTGCAGATGCAGGAAAGAAAACAAGGAAAACAAGCTGTAAAGATGGCAAAAGGAGAAGGGGAAAATGCCCCAAGGGAAGCAGCACTGGCAGGAGACAAAGAGCTCCTCATCAGTGAAGAGCACAGTAAGACTAAGACAAACTTGCTCAGCACAAGTCATGTCCTGCATTAAGAACCCCCCGGCCCCACTCACTTGTGTATTCTGCAGCTCCCAGGGCAGCCAGTGCTGGGGCAGGGTGCCAGGACCTTGGCAGGACATGGGAGAGTCCACCACACCCCATGCTGCCTGCAAACTGTCCTGAGTAAGCAGCTGGGACACTGGCTCTGAGGCCACCTCTAGCAGGGGCTGCTTTGCTCACACTGACAAAACCTACCTCAGAAACAAGCCAGGGGGCTACTGACCAAGCATTTCAGGGGCAGCAGGAGAAGCATCTGTTGGCACAATGTGGAGGGGGGTGATCAAATGCTGCTCCCACAGGAGAGGTGAAGGTGAAGAACAGCAAGAACAGCAGAACCAGCCCAGCAGCCCCTGCTGCTCACAAACCAAGCACAGCACTCAGGTACTCATGTCATGTTTGCTTGTTTGGGTTGCTTGGTTGTTCACCCAGATTTAGTCTCCTATTGCATCCATGGGTAAGGCCCTGCATTCAGTCTGTCCGGTGTACAAAGAGAACAAGGACCTTCACAGAGGGTCCATGGAGACCCACCACTTCTTTATGGATGAAGGGTTTACTGCTTGAATATCTTGCTTCAAGCAAGGCAAGGATTCAAGGGAAAATCCTAGTTCCACTTTAGCTCAAGCTAGTCCTGTGCAGTCCAGCCTTTTGCTGTCCCACAGGTATTTTATTTGGTGTAGTTTCCTGGTCTGCACATCTCCAGTTACTTATGGCCCTTTTTCCATTGCTCCAATCCACAACAACAGGAGGACGGAGTCTCCAGCTGGACAGTGAGGATGGTGTGAGGGCAGGGAGGCCAGGGGCAGCTGAGTTTTGCATATTGAGGTGGGAAACAGCAGTGCACATGTGGTTTTGGTTCTCCACAGTCTGGAGGCTAAAACCAGCACCTGCAGCCCTGCAGGAGCCCTGCTGAGAGCACAGGGAGGAGCTGTGGGGTTGGGACCGGCTCAATCCTGTTGGAATTCAACTGGCTGGTGATAAACTCAGTGAGCCAGACAAGACCCGAGACAAGATAATCCACAAAGCTTCCTGCTGCACTTTCTGGCCTGATGCACCTCCAAGTTAAACCAGCACCTTGTCCTCACAAGTGGCTGAGCCATGGTTCCTGGCACGCTCTGGACCTCGAGCACAGGAGCAACAGGACCAGGCCAGAGGGTCCACAGCTGTGCCAGAGCACCGTGGGCAGTGCACAGCCCCAGGGAATGGCAGGGTACTTACAGCAAAAGCTATGGCTGCTGCTTTGTGCCCTGAGGCTCAAGGTCTTTTCTTTTTCCAGAACAAGGAAAAGAGACTTGTGCTAAGTACCTCAGTTTGTTTAATACACTGTACAGAAACAAAAGCCTGAGAGGTTCAAAGCTCTAGTGTTTATTCTATCAGGCTTATTTCTGGGCTAAATAAATCATCAAAATCTGAGTCTCGGCTGAAAACATCTAAACATGCTAGCTGAAGCTAATGAATAGTTACTGTTTGGCAAAGATAAAGCACAAATCCATAATTATTGTGAGTCACCTGGAGAAACCAGAGCAGTAGCCAACAAAAAAAACCCTTTTGAAGAACTCAGTGGAAATGAAGATGTCTAGAAATATGCACATCATCAACACCACATCCTCAGCCCTGGTAAGGTCAGAAGGGAACAGTTCTGTCGAGGATATTTCAGATCCCCACTGGTCACTGACCAAGGACCCCATGCCACTCTCACCAGAAGCCCAACCCTGCGTACAAGGGCAGTCTGACATCTACATTCCCTCCGTGACTCATACGATTGGACAAGTCAGGCTTTTGCAGACAACAAAAAAGATGAAAATCATATTGCTTGGGGGAGTGCCAAGCTATTATTTCACCCAATTAGAGTCTTGAACTGCTGAAAGTTAAAAGGATTTCCTCTGGAAAGAGAACATTCCCCAGCCAGAAAGTCTCCAGAAAGGTACGGGCGCAATAACTCCTGGCATTTGGTGTTAGGAAACAAGTGTCTAGACAAAGCCGCCTTCTTCTGATTTGTTTTTGATGACATTTTTAAAAGATGCTACAGTACAGATCCTAGGACCTGAATTTCTATTTTTACACTCTATATACCTGTGACAGCTTCACACATCCAGAACATGCTGGAAATTATTTCCACATCTTTGGTTGTTTTATTTAACCACTACAGTCTAGAAGTACTGTACCCCCTGGGGTTCTAATGGATGGATATCACTATTTGCATGGATGGCTGTCAGGCAGGAACAAAAGGATTGCCTGCACCAATCCTTCAGCTGAAACTGCCTCCTGGGGAGACCATGAGTGGGTTTGGCCCTGTGTCAGTCCTGCTGGAGAAGCCTCAGTTGATGTGAGGAGCACAAGGGGCTCTTGCACAGGGGTCTCACAGGAAAGCGCCCGACACTGGTGCAAAGGTTCAAACAGCCCCTCGTGCACTGCATGTGCACACCTGGGTCTGGGCACAGGAGCTCTCCGCTGGCATTCCTCACCCTACCTGGCACCTCCTTTACCATACCTCCTTGCTGTGAACTGAGCAAAACCATGGAGATTGTACTAAGGGGAAGGTTTTTACCTTGTCCTGCTGCTCCCAGGTGGGCACAGGCAGGCTGCCCATGGGGAGGAAGCAGCTTCCCCTGCCAGAGCACTGCCCAGTATTGCTTCAGCATGTTGCAATACATTGAGCAACTGGCAATTAGATCACATTTATCTCTATCTGCAATGTTATGGTGTTATATTCACAGCTCTCTAAACAGGAGCCTGCCTCCCATCCACAGTAACTTCCATTTTGTGTAGCCTTGCTGATCCTGCAGCAGAGAGAAGCACTAAAGACTGAGCTCATGTTTTGGTGTTGCCCCTCACTCAATCAGTGCCACACCAGTTTTTAAAAAGTAATTTTTAAAAGTGCTTCTACATTGCTACAAAAGCAACTTTATTGCCACCCTGAAAAAGGAAATGTTTTGTGTTTTGGCACCATGAGCTTTAGTTCCTTTTCAAGAAGAGGGAATTTAGTGTGGCTGCCCTGAGACTGGCTGTAGCTTTATCAAGAGATTTCATCATGGACTTAGACAACCTCGCTCACAGCCATTGTGCTGTCAGACAGGTTTCCTTCCTCTTCTTCCCAACACTTCTACATCACATCCTCTTTAGAGCTCTTACAGTGCTTCATAAATAATGCGATAATGAGAGCCCTGTACACTTGTGGGATTTGGGAGGCATTATCTCAGTTTCTAAGAGGTGGAATATAAAGATCAGAGATTAAAGGTGGCAAGTCCAATGGGCTGTGATCCAAACAAGAGTTCTTCTAATTCATTCCCCTGACATTTGGAGCCCTTTCCTGGCTTACACAGTTAGCCTAGCTTGCCCACTTCTTCATCCTTCAGTCCTTCCCCATCCTTTCTGCCCAGAGTACCTCACAAATTTTGCACAAGAACATCACTGTCTGCCACTCACTGCATTTTGCTTGAGATCTGTAAAGACAAAATTGCTGTTTCCGTTGGGTGATAACTGGGCTGAGAAATTAAGCATCAGAAAATCTGTTGTATAATAATACTGCTGAAAATTTGGGAGTCACTGAACATAGGGATGCTCACCACTATAAGAGGAATAACCTTTTGCTTAAGAAACACAACAGAGTGCAAAAGACACAAAAAGAAAATGAAAGCTCAGAGCTAGAGCTCACCCTTGGAGGACAAGCACTCACTGCAGAAGCTCCTGGAGTTCCAGCAGGGGTTAATAAAGCATAAGAAAGTGCAAATACAGTATAAGGATGGAACATTTGGCAGCACCCCATGTAAGCAGCAGAGGCAGCCTCTATCTTAGAGCATCACCAGCTCTGCGGGGACAGGGCTGATGCTGAGGGATGCACATCACACACCCTGTGGCTCGAGAGGGACAGAGGCTCAACCTGACAACTCAGACAAGATTTCTATTCAAAATTTTAAGACAACGTGCTGCTGTGCTTCTCCCTGAGAAACAGGAAGTTACTGCTGAGCTGTCTACAGTTTATAATAAAATTATTATTTTTTCGAGCTTAAGTGAAGCCTTGCTGAAGGACCACACAGGCACCAGGATGCAGCACAGACAGCAGGAAGTCGACTTGTGGGAATTTCCATGTGAAGAAATAGCTTGAGAAGGATGGGTGAGCTGAAGGTTTTACGTGAAAAACACCAGTGGTTCTGTCCCTCCACAGCAGGCTGGCTTCGTGACTCTTGACTCTGTCTCTACACACCCGCCTCAGCAGGCACCTCTCACTGCAGACACACAAAATCCCAGGATAGCTCCGGAGAACTTCTTCACCCCAAAGCAGAAGGGCTAGTGCCTGGAGGGGTACACAGTACCTGCCCATCTCATTCTGTGACAGTGAAAAAAGCCAGGGTGCTCCAGCTCATCAACCATTTCCACTGCTAGCTCTGGCTTAGAGTAACCTCTATGGGTAAAATGCTCTAAAGATTGTATTACCATTGTGGATCCTTCTGTTCCACAGGTCTCGATTTAAATGCCATTTTTTTGCTTTAAATGCCATCATCAGTCTGGCTTACTCTCCTTTCTGCATTCAAAATACTCAAAGCCTCTATTGTTATTCTAACTTTAATTCTGGGATTTTGGTTTTGCTTTATCAGTAGACAAAGTAAAAGATCCATTTTTGGATGAATCACCTCCCGTACAAAAACTAGTGACCCACAGGTCAGGCTGTACATAAATGTCTTTGATGCACAGGAGAGGCTGTACAAGCCTCAAATCTCCTGTAAAAAGATAAAAGGTTTGAGTCTCAATTAAAGGCCTGTCACACTTCTTAGGTAAGAATCACCACTTCTCTGTGCAAAGAGGTTGTAGCATTTCCCAGCTCTAACTGCAGGCTTTATTGTTATTTCAAAGTGCAAGACTGTACATAGATGCCCAAACAATGGTTTGTGGAAATCCATGTGTGAGAAAACCAATCTTATCTGCTTGAACTGACAAGTAACTTAAAATGCAGTGACCTGGCTTAGTCTGCAGTCTATCACCACTGTTTATTTTCACTGATCATATTTAGCACTTCAGCTGAATACACTTACCAGTGTTTCAGCAGCAGCCCTTGCAGGTGAGCCTTGCTCATTGTTTTGAAGATGAGGAGTTTAAGAGTTCAAACTAGAACCCAGAGTACTTATTTCTTTGCCCTCTTAAAATAGGTGATGGCAGATGAGTGTATGTCTATTCAGCACTGAAGAGTTTCAAATTTGCTTCCTCTTCTCCACCCAATATTTCTGGGTCAGAGACATTTTGAAAGGGAATAAAGTAGAAGCTCTAGTTAACTGGGTATTAAAATCAACATTCCCAGCACGGTAGCAGGAGAGGGAAAGACATGCTGTCTTCAGGACTGAGTTCCAGTGGGCTGCCTAGTGAGATGGAAGCTGCCCTGCACTGGACATTGGCTTGCAATGATATGCCACTAAAATGTGCTACATAAGGAAAGAGGTGAATCTCATTCCCTTTTATCAAAGGAATAAGCAAAAGGAGGGAAAAAGTGGCCATGCAAAAATAACTTCATTTCAATCCCACTGATTAGACCTACTAGCAACTGATGTTCATATAAATTCTCTGATTAGCGTAAATTATACAGGACAGTTTCTGAACAGCACATACATAATTTATCTGATACGTTTGAAGAAACTACATTAATAGTTCAGAGGAAATTGAACTTTATGTCTGGTAAGGACTCCTATCTGAACATGCACTTACAATAAAAAAACCTAAAGGCACTAATAGTCAACTCTTCTATTTCATTATGAATACTTTCTAATACCTTTGCTGCCCACTTAAACATTTCAGCTTAGATTCATCTTACTTGTCTAGCAAAAAGCACACGAACTGGAATGGTCTCAGTATATCCAGGCAATCTCAGTTAGAGCAGTTAAACTCACTGCAACCTTCCTATGGAGGAAAAAGAAAAAGGCAGTTCATATTCTTGATCCTGGTAGAACAGTGCATCAGTAACTTGTTGCCAATCTCATCAGCCATCCACTTGCACTAACAGGCCATGAGCAGTTCAGCACCAAGGAGCTGCTCAGTAAACAAACAAAAAAGGAGCTGTATTCCAGAGAAAAACAGCAGCTAGAGTGTCTGCAGTTACTAAATGTTACTCAGCTAAAGAAACTCATTTTTGTTTAGGTAATACTCTACCACTACACACAAGGAAAAAAATACCCTTGATGATAATTAATAAACTGAGTGCTAAGCAGAATTTTTAAAAAATATTTCCTTTTCCACCATAAGAGCTTTAGAGTCTTGATCACATGATGCTACTTCAGTGCATCTGTATTCCCACAAGAATGGCAGAATTAGAAAATGGCTGACTTCTGCTACTAATAAAACACTTGTCTTTTCTGCTTCATTTATCAGATAGCTGAAGAAGTAATTTTTCCTTGGGTTTGGTTTGGTTGGGGGGCCTTTTTTTTTTCTGTTTTGGGGATTTTTCTTTGTTCGTCTTTTGCTTTGTTTTTAAAAGAAGTGAGGGAAGTTGCTACAATCACCATGAAGCAATTTGAAAGCTACCTCACATTTGTTCAAAACATGCATCAGAAGTTTGTTAGCCAGTGCAGCAAAACAAAAACATATGGAAGACACTTAAAAAAGGCTTTATCAAGAGAATGACAGTACAGCCTCGGTAACACACCTCAACTGTTTAAAGCATCTTTGATATCATGCACAGATATTTGTATTCATTTTATGGAAAATTTAAGGACATTACAACCTTTGAAATCTTTAGAGAATAAACTGCAACAGAACATTTACATTTAGAACTTTAGAACTGATCAGTCATTTAAAATGATACATCTTAGAAACAGGCTAGAAAAACCAACAAACAAGTTAAAAGACAGAGGCATAAAATCTCCATAAAAATGTTTTTATTCCTTATCAGTGGAGATTGGTTGCAAAAAGAGGATCTATTGTGAGCTTTTAAACAAAAGAAACCAGTAATCCTCCTAATTATCAGAGACACCAGGGTATCCTGTTCCAGGGAGAAGACAGCTATCAAACCCATCTCCTTGCCCTCTTGCGACACAGGGAAGTTAGTTTTCAGCAAGAGGCTAAACAAATTATGCTGAGAAATGCTACTCCAAAGCAGCTGTCCAAGGGCCAGTCCACATCAGTCTTCACCCTCAACTTTCATTTTCTTTTTTTTCTTCTTCTTTTTCTCTGCATTCTGCAAACAAACAAATGTTGCCATGAGCAAAGCATAATGGCAGAGCAAAACAACACGTGTAGCCAGGCAACAGGGCTCACACCCCAAGCACCACGGCAGCTCAGCAGAGCCCAGCCCAGGTCCTTCCTCAGCTGCTGAATGCTCACAGGGGCAGGGAGGCTGTGCCACACTGTCACAGCTCAGCACTGTCCTCAGGCCCTGCAGCTGGCACACACAAAGGGCAGAAAATTAAACCCTGTGTCAAGAACAGGACTTCAGAACTGAGCAAAAGGTTGGGTTTGGTCCCATCTGCTCTACTCTTGCTAGTAGGTATCAAATCAGCAGGTACAGCCTCTGCTCCCTGCAAGTCCTAAAGTGGAGACAGATGCCTGTGGGTTGGCACCAAGGGACACCCTTTGCACTAGAAAAGATGCAATGGGGGAAGACCAGAGCTGGGGGTGGGCAGAGGACAGGAGGGGAATGGAGGCACTGCAGTCACAAACTCTCCAGAGATCTTATTTTGTAATGCAAATCTTCTTGGACATTACAGTAATGGATATCACAAAATGAAGTTACTAGAGCAAAACTATTTACATGCCATGGATTATACATAAAAGAATTTCTCCCCACCCCTCACTCTACGTTTTGGAGAGAACACACTCCCAAAAAGGATCAGGTAGCTGTGCAATTCTCTCTCACCTCAGTTACAGGACTGGTGGGGAGTTCCTCACTCAGCACCGCTTCTTCTTCAGCTTGCTTTTCCTTATCCTTTTTCTTTTTCTTCTTTTTGACAGGTTCACCATCTTCTAAAGCTGTCCCTTCTGTACCACAGAAAGGACAAAAATGAAAGGCAGGTTGTCAGTTATTAAGAGTGCAAAAGGAAAAGCTATGAGACGTCAGAGGATGCAATGACTCTGATTTACCCTCTGCCTTGTCCTTACCTGCAGAACTACTCCCTGCTATAATCAGAATATACAACTACTTAAGATAGAAGTGACAGTGTTCAGACAGCACTATTCACATCTCCTGGTGAATTCTCATCACACTATTCCTACATGCTGCTCCCAGAGTTTAACACAAGCTTGCATGTTTCCATTTGTTTGCCAAATTACCTTCAAGTACTCCACCAGAAAAGAGACTGTCCACAGTTTGGCAAATATTTTTACCAGCCACACAGGAATGGCAAAAGGACTCAAAACCCCCCTTAGAAATACATTTAGTCAGCAGTAGCTTGGTCACAACTGATTTCTCTATCTTGATGTTGGAAATTTGTTAATAAGCAGACCAGTTTTCTTTGCTGTTTAGATTGGCAAACACAAAGATCTCAATGCAACTTCAAGCATTTAATGCAGAAACACTCTCCTATCCTGAACGACAGGAATTATTTATAATATTATTTATATAAGCTGAGAGGAATGTCAACCCAGGGAAAGATTTACTAATGACCTTACAGTTACTTTTCAGAACTATTCATCAACAGCTGCCCTATCTAATCACAGTGGTAATGGAACTGTGATTTACCACTCACTTCCTAGAATACATCCCACAGTCCCAGGAAACTCAAGGTAAAGAAACCAAGCAGAAATCATTACCAAGCCAGCAGCCTATGCAGCAGCCAGGCTGTTACTGGAGCACACCCAAGTTAAATTTATTTGCACAGCTGAGTCGGTGCTGGATACCAACTATCACACAGTGCTCATGACTAAGCTCATGAGGCAGCAACCACTGTCCTTCAGTAGCTACAAAACTGATGCTGAAACCAGTGGTGTTTGTGGTATGTAAAGTTGCTACTGGAGGTATGACTCAAGACGTCATCTTCTCACCATATGTCCCCCAGGAAAGAATCAATCTCATTTTCAAGAACACTCACCACTTACAAAAAAAAGACCCAAACCACATAACCTCCTAACATCTTGGATGTACTTATCACAAGTTTAGTTCCTCAAGCCAGAAGGATTGCATGAGTCAAAAATAAACTTCAAACTCTGCCTCTAACATTAGCTTCAGATAAAAAAAAAGTTGGCTTCAGGATAAAAATTTTCTAGACATGTCTACAGAACATACAGCCAGGTAATACATGCAGTTTTCTGATATTAAAAAACATACCAGAAGCAAAACAGTGAAAGATTCTCAATAAAAAAACTGGTAAATATAACTTTGAGTGGATTCTGCTACATACAAAATTCACAGAGTGTGCTAGCATAAGGCATCCAAAACAGGTATAAAAATAAGTGTCCTCACCTCCCTATGTGTGACATGGGGAAATAAAAAGTAGCTGAAAAATAAGCATTAACTATATTAAAGCCATACTGTATAACAGGAGCGCACACATGGTATTTTCTATGCTACGTGTTTTTACTCAGCTGGAATGGTAAGATATGCATTTCCAAGAAAAATGTTGGGTGGTAACCTTGAAAAAATATTTTCTTGTTATTACCCTAGATGTCATCAAGTCTGACACACCGGGCAGTGGAACCTGTCACAATTTACAGTGCAGATGATGCACTGGGCACTCACAGGCACTGAGACTTCTCACAGCAAGCAGCAGAGCCCTCCCTGAAGAGTTCAGCTGCTGCCTTCCAGCAAAGCTCATCACAGGACATCACATATTTGTACCTAGCCAGAATGAAGATAAAGGCTCCAGGGGTGCTGCCTTTTCCCTCTAGGTGCAATACTTCTAAGTCATCCAGGCCAGTGGGGCTTTCTTTGTGATACACAGCAGCTGACAAGGAAACCAATAGCTCTGACTCAGGCACAGAGGCACAGAAAGCACATCCTGAAGAGCAGCTTGACTATGGCCCTGTGAGTGCTGGACACCACCAGCAGTAGTTCCACTCACCCATTTTCCACCATTTTAGTCTAAGTTTTTACACACAAGCCTGATGTCCTGATGTCCCCTCCCTCCCCCAGACAATGCTCCACACATCACACTGCAGACAGCCTGTCAAGCTCTTGCTATTGTATCTTGCAGCTCTTGCTATTGTATCTTGCAGGGTTCATTCCCTTAACGCCATTAATTTAAGCTATTTACTTCTTTTTTCAAGAGACACCTTCCCAAGGCACTAACTGCTATTATATCCTGATGCCAAATGCATGCTGAAGGCTTCCCTGGGGGCACTGACTAGCCCTGCTGGTGGTATGGATTCTGTTTGGCTACATCCAACTTGTGAGACCACAGTCACAAAAACACCTGCCTTATTTCCCTTCATCAACATGAGAACAGGTTTTAACAGACAGCTCCTGAAGTGGATTATAACTTGTTTCAGGCACTAATCCTTCCATCTGGTTTCTTGACAGGTATAAAAGGTGAATGTGGTTTGAAGTCACACCTCAACCCCCAACCCCCTGCCAGTTCCCACTCCAAGTACTGCCATTCATGCACCCCAAGCAGGGAGAGAGAAAACACCACACATCTCATCTTGCACTAACATTTACACTTTGGGCTGGCATAATGCAAAATACTGTCCCTCTTTACAACAGATATTAAAGCAGTGGTTTGACCAAAAAAGTGGCAGCTTCCCAGCTCCTTTCTGTCCTTTACCTTCCTCTTGTAATACAAACTAAACAAAAATTTCTAGCTGAAAAATGTCTTTTTTTTTTCTGGGACTATTTTTCCACCACCCCCATTTTTTATGCAGCTCCACAAACAGCATGGGGAAGAAGGGGACTTCTTTCACACTGCCTGGAAGTGTTATCTCTGACCAGGCAGAAGCTGAATAGAGAACTGCAGCAAAAAACAACAGAGCTAAGAACAGCAGACACTAAAGGCTCACATGCATATTCAAGTGGACATGCAACATAAATCTTAATGCTGGGACCTCCTCTGCACTCTTCTGTGTATTATGTGACTTGCTGAACCCCTCAACCCTCTAGGACCACCAAGCCCCCACTGGCACACTCTGCAATCAGAAATCCTGCTGGAAAAGAGCAAGGCTACGGTCTGTCTAAGGTGTCAGGGAAATCCAAGTACCCATGCTCGGTGCTCAAATATGATTTGCAAGCATGAGGCAATGCTATTTTCAAGGGTACAAGAAGACAGGCTGAAGGGATTAATTCTGCACAAAGGTGACATAAGATAAATAAACTCTCTGGAAACATTTATTCTATGGTCTGAAGCAACAGGCATAGTTAGGACTAATGCCCAGCCAGTCAAATAAAATGACCCAGTTGATAGAAGAGCAGAAGCTATTAACCATAGATTTGAAGAATGACCCATGTTTTAAGGAAGAAAAGCAACACATCTGAAGCCTGTACTTCAGGTTTGGGGAAATTTGAAAAACAACCAGCCAAACAGCACAGATTTCAGTAGTCCACAAGTATTCTGGGCACTACCTCCAGCTCAAGGACACCTGCTAAGCTCCACTCAATCCCTGAATCTGGAAATAAAGTAAATGAAGCAAACACATGAAGGTTTGTGTATAAAAGCACCAACTACTGAATAATATAACTACAAATAGAAATATCCTCCTCAAACTACAAAAGAGCAGGCTGGAAGTCAATGTAATATTTCATCTGCAATGAGCTCCTGCCTGTGAGATGTCAACACTTGCTTTGATAATGCAAGGGAAGCCCAAGGGAACAATTCTGGCTATAGCACGGGAAGTTAGTTCAAAAGCCATAGCAGTGAGAACACCCACATTCTCCAAAAGCAAATGGGCAAAGTTCAAGCCTCCAAAGTAGTCATGTCCTTTTCTCATTATGTTAAGAGAACAAGCTGGGGCACAGATCTCAGCTTTACAGCACAAAGGATCCTACTTCCCTCCAGTGTAACTACTTCTCAGCTATGTTTAGGCTCCCACAAGTGGCTCCCTCCATGCACCATGAACTAAGTGGTGTCTGGAATGATCACACCTCCCATCACCTGAGCATGAAGAGGTGTTGAACCAGCCTATCTGCACTCTGATCCCCTAGAACAGAGCACCAGAGAAGGCTGACAGGGAAGGCTCTGACAGCCCTCACCTGCTGCAGCCATGGGTACTTGGCAAAACATGTGAGGAGTTCATGTCCAGATCTGGCTCAGACCTCACTGACTGGCTTTAAGTCATCTTCTTTTTCCCCATTTTTCCCCTCCCAGGTTACAGACTTCTGAGGTGAGAATAGAATGTTTCTTAAAATGAACCATAATGTTAAACTAGATTATTTGGCAGTCACAGTTGAAAATCTTTCTTCATACAGTAACTTATCAGAGAAGGAAAGAACAACTGTGGCCATAGTTCAGTTTTAGCTCCCCAGAGAACAACAATTGTTCATGTATTACGTAAATTTAGATGGAAATTTCCAAGTGTCATTTCATGTCAAATTCTGACCTTTTTGTATGTTGAAATATGCTAGCAAACACTTCTAGACAGAATAAAATAGTATTCTTGAAAGAAAATAGGGCAAGTTCTGGTTTCACACAGAGCAGCTTTTCTGTCCTCAGGATACTAAATACAAACCTGCTGAGCAAGAAATTCTGCAAGAACATGAGTAGAGTTTTGTTTTTAAGTGTTCTTACACATTTACAACTGCTTGTAAATTGACTGCAGTCTGCTGTCAGTCTAAAAAGGATCATTACTTTTTTTAAACACACTGTCATTCCCAAGGAGAATACCCAGATACTGTGGCTGGCTGTGAATGCTAAGCCCAACTGCACGATGCAGTGACATGGCAGCAGCACAGGTACAGCAACCAACCTTTCATCTCTGCTTTGAACTTCTTTGCTTTCACTGCAACCTCTGCGTCTTGTTCATCCACCTCCTGAATTTTGCGCTTCTTGGAAACAACAGGAAGTGTAGAGTCACCAGAGGGGTCAAAAACTTTTACTTCACTGTAATGAAGAAAAAAGTCAGTTTATGTATTAAGAAGAGCAAACCTTCAGATAAGATCCTGCAGTTAAACGAAAAATTTCCAACAACCTACCAAGAATATTTGAAAATCAAACTTGCTCAGCTAAGAAAGCATCTACAGGCAGTGAGGGCCTCCCTCCAATACACAGTGCCTTTATCAGTACTCATAACTAGAGAAGAGATACCCCACAAAGTACAACTGTCTGATCTGAAAAGAAAATACCAGTTAACTGAGGGCTTGGTGCTGGTTTATACCTGTTCAAGGCTCTACAGAGCACTTGAATTAATTATGCATTGCATTGATGTCTCTGGATAGGCCTATCCAGCACAGCCATATGGTCATAAGCACACACCATTGGTGGATTACTGTACTGGGTGTATTACCCTATAATTGTACTGTAGGGGTAATAATACACAAACACACACACAAAGCATTAGAAGCAGCATTACTTCTGTCTTTCCTACACTGCCTCTCCACCATTACACTGAGAGGGCAAACTCATAAGGAAGGGTGATGTTATGGCTCATTGCTGTACCGCCTGTATCACTGAATTTATGGGACATTCAAATATCTATTCTGTGCCTGAAACTGTCTCTTCTCAGTTACTGCTCGTTTGTTTAGTCCCAAACTCCTCTACAGAGGGTAGAGAACCAGCCACCCTGAAATCCAGGGTTCTTTAACTGGAACTTTTAAGTGAATCATCAAATAGCAATGAAGCAGTTTTTATTTAGAACACAATTCCTACTGAAGAAAAGTAAAGTTTTAAAACACAAAGTCTAAAATGTTTCCTCCCCAGCCACATAATGAACACCGGAACTTTTCTAAAATAGGAATCTGAAGTAGCTACCTTGCACAGGTTATAAAAGCAGCTGAGGCTGAGTGACTGGGCTGGGAAGCATGTGGTAATGCCAGCAGACAGTACCATTAACATCCTCTAAACATGGGAAATTATTCTTACAGGTATTAACACTGCATATTGGTTTAAAGAAATTGATTTTGCAGCCTTTTGCAAAAGGTGGACTCTGCTCCAGTTAAATCCAAGTGAGGGCTCACTGACTTCCTTGTCATTGTCATAATACTGCTAAATAAAAACAAAACAAAAAACCAAAACCAAACCCACAAAACCACAGTAAGACAAATATAGCATCTCTTGCATATTTTTTGGAAAGCATAGAGAAATGTTTCACTTGAACCTCATCTCTAAAAACCACTTCTGATATATTACTTTGATTTAGCTACTTCATACAAAATCCATAGCTCCATACAAGACTAAGATTCTTGCCCATCTCCTTAAAACACTGTTTTAGCCCTTCTAACATGCTCATACAGCAGTACTGCCATTTTTGTACTACAAGGACAATTTGACAAGTACTGAGTTTCCCTTTTAGGCAGCCAGACTTTGCTGAACAGCCAGGAACCGTCTTCAGATTCTCCCCAAGCCTAGACATGTTTGCAAAGCATGTCTAACAGCAGAAACATGTCCTGGCAGGAGCTCATGATTCCCCATTTCAAGAGGTCAAACCCCAGAATCTACATTGTCTCTTTAACAACTCCTCCCTCAGCTCCTGCCTCATCCTGATGCTTCATTTATTGATTAACACTGTCTGCAAAAGCTGCTCCAGGAATCACAACCATCACTACCCTTGGAAATGCCTGGCATATGCAAATAAAAGTTACAGCTAGACTCCTGAAAGATGTTTTTGGGGGCTACAGATGGGTGCAACAGTGCTGATTTTTCTTCACACAGTGAACACTGAGCTCTGATTTTGCTGAGCTCTTGCCCTCTCTACACCAAAGGCTCAGCAAAATAAGCAGGCCAAGCTAAGCAAGAAGCCTGCAACCAAATTAAGCAATAAACCCAGATGTCACAGCACAGACTAATAATACCTTGTTCAAATCCTCAGATGTTCAGCTGCCCCAGTTGCAATTTACAGTGTCACTTTGGGCATCAGAAACTGTTCTAACAGTGTCCACAGTACAAAAAGACCTTATCTATTGCTTAAGATGTGTTACTTGTCACCTACAAGACTTAAAAAAGGAGATGAAGCTTTGCTCAGAACAAGTGGTACCTGTTTTTTCTTTTTTTGAAGAATAAGATAGCTAAGTAGGTCTCTAGGACAGCTTCCATGTCAAAGAAATGAATTCAAACTCTGATTTTCTCTGATTTATTTCACTCAGAATTGTAATAAATAAAGCTGCAATATATTAACACCCTGCTTTTTGGGGTGCTGCTGGTAGCAGCTAAAGTACTTGCTATCTGATATCAATAATTTACTATTAGAAAATCTGGGAAAAAGGAAATCGTTATTAGCGACAACTTCTTATCAATGTTTAAAAACTACAGAGAATGTTTTCAGCATCTTAAGTCAACTCAGCCCACAACCAGAAAGCTTGTCAGTAATAAAAACATGGAGTTATTTTTACTCAGCCAAGCTGAAAGGAAAAACTATTCACCTCTTGTTTTGATACTTGTCTGTCTTAGCCAAGGCTTTTCCAGTGCCACTTATTCTTCGTATCTACAAGAAAAATTCAGATATGAAAAACAGATTACTCATCATGAAAAGAATTCACAAGTTCTTCAGCTCTTGAATTAAAAATGGAAAGACAGACATATATTATGGTTCAAACTCTTGCATACCTGCACCAGTTTTACACCTGAGTGTAGAACAATGGGAGTGTAACTGAGGTGAGGAAGGCTGAGGTGAGAATGGCCCTCCTAATGCTGCTCCTCAAGAGCCCAATTCAAGTAAGGGGCATCTATGACTGCATCAAATACACAACAGTCACATGACATAACATTGTACCTCCAAATTCCCAAAAGCAGCTCTAATTTGTGTACTTTTTCCCTTTGGCAAGAGTAACTGCATGTCAGGGCAGGTATCACCCTGCAGCTGGCATAAAGCCAACCTTAGAGCCACAACACGGGCCCCAAAGTAAATGAAATGTGCACTTGTCAGGTGACTGGTGTTTACATGTCTCCTTGCCTTTGCTCAATGGGAAGTTTCACCTCCCATGAAGAGAGTGGGGAGGTTTTTCTGGACTTTTCTGCTCTAGTGATGCCACTACTAGAGCACTGGCATTAGATCTACCTTGGAGGGCTGAACCTGGCTGTCATTCACAAGAGCACGTGCAGCAGGCATGTCCCCCGAAAAAGGAAAGGCTCCCTGTGTTCTCCCAGCACGCTGTGGAGACAGCTGCATGGAACAGCAGGTGTGGAGAGCCAGGATATGCAACGGGTGGTAGAGGGCAGTGCAGCAATTTGCAGAACACATCTAACTTTAGCTACTGAGAAAGCTCCCTAAGACTAAGCACCACCAGATTCTGGGGAACCAGGGTGGGAAATGTGAGGCAGGGAGAAAACACACATACTCCTTCTATGGCAAAGAGAAAAACTATGAAGTAATCAGCCTATTCTTGCAATGTAGGGAATGTAAAGGCACGATCTTATTCATTTCTACTACCAAGATTTTTTAGTATAATGCAAATCAAGACAGCCCTGTAACCAAGAACGGGTGACACACCAATGCCTGCACCCAACTTACAGATCTGGCCACTCCAGTCAAAGCTGGGAGGAACTACAGGGTAAGAGTGACACGCTACTGAGTGAGAAGAGTCAAAAGCAGTGTCAGAAAATCATACCCTGAACAAGAATGACAGCTTCATGCAGCTCTCTGCAAGACTTACCCCTCTCTCTTCCAAAAGCCTGAGTCTCGTCTCCACTTTTAATCTGTTCTCAGCTCCCATCTCAGCACTGGTGTTCTCTCCAAGGGCATCATAACGAATAGTCAAGGCAGTCTTTGCTGCCAGCATTCGAGAAATCTGGAAAAGCCAAAAATAATATTAAATGTTAAGACTTAACATAAGGCAATGATTCACTCTGATCTGGAAACCATACCCACATACAAAAGAACAAAGTAACCATTTACTAGCAGTGTTTAGTCCAAAAAATAATTAGTGTCTCATTCTTTCAACACTGAAATACTGTTAAATGTAACACCTTATTTCCTTGATAAATAGAGGGAAACATCTGAGACAGCAAGTCAGTTATACCCCAACCTTTACACCAGGTTAGTCTGAGGTGTAATTTCCAGCTCTCTCCACAATTCAAACACATATTCATCCATCTGCATTATGAAAGACTAAGCTTTAAGACCAAGCTATAAGTTACTTTAGCACAAAGAGTCCAATTTTCAATCAAGACCAAAGCCTTTAACACCTTAGTTTACTATCACATAGATGTACAAACATACCCCTTGAGAAAGCCGGCGTTACATCCTAACTCAGCAGGAATACACCTGCTATTGCTCACATATGTCAAATGGACAATCCCATTCCCTTTTTTTGAACAGAAACTAATGATATTCAAAGATTTGGATATCTTGGATACTGTTTGAAGGACAGTGGTATTTTCCATATAATCTCAAAGCAGTACAGTAAAGCAAGTCATAGAAAGAGCCTCACTGTGAAGCTCAAGCCATTAGGAAGCTCAAGATATTTTAATGCCCTGGAAAAAACCAAGCTAGTAAAGAGCTATGCAACTTACCTTTCCTTTATTTTTTGGATTGCTTTGTCCCACCAGGGAGGCATGATAGATAAGGCCAAACTTAGGTGTGTCCCTTTTAGTTTTCAGTGCCCTGAAGAGTGCCTTCTCAGCACCCAGTAACTGAACCGTTGAAGCTGGATGTTTTGCCAGATTCAGGAGGGAACCTAGAACGAGGTGACACAGCAAGAGGATTTGTCAGAGGAGCAGCTAGGCTAGATTCCTGCTTTTGAATAGCATAAGAAGATCTGATCCATCTATTTTCATGAGGGCTGTTTCCCTGAAGGACAGGTAAACCATTTCAGTATTTCATGCCTCAACTGTTTAGGTTTGATTTGAGCATCAGGAAAGAAGACTGACTCAATAAAACATATTCCACTGGAATAATGTCTACTCCTGACAGTCTGACAGCAAGAACATTTCACCACAGAACTGCAGCACAGGTAACTGAAATAAGGCTGCTGCCTTGAGCCAGTCTGACTATAAATGCTAAATGGTGATTTTTTACCTCGGAAGTGACTGAACTATCAGCAGGAGGCTCAGTAAGTGTCTCAGAAGAGGTAGTGACTTAAGTTGCCCTCATATTCCAAAAGGAATTCAGGCCAACTGAGAACTTTGTCATCACAGACTACTACCAAGCTCATGCTGGTATTCTCAAGATTCTGAGGTGCTGCCTTTGCCCCATTTACCACGGTATGATCACCAGGCCTTACACAACAGTTTTAGCTGACCAGCTCCTTGGAGAAAACCTCTGATGAGGTCACCTAAGACTGATTTATGTTGGTCACTGTAACCCACCTGCATGAGCAATGAGCCTTGCTCCCACCAGCTCTCCCACCATGACTGTGAGATTGGGAGCAATGGCCATCATCCTGTTCTTCAGGTAGTCATAGAGCTGCGTCCGATACTCCGAGATTTCGATCACCTGGCACAGACAGAGTTTGGTTACAGGAGTCAGGATCAGCCACCAAAAAATAGTAAGAGATAAATACACTTACACCAGGAAGTGCTGAGAATTCCAGTGGAGGAGACTAAGAAGTTGCAAAATGCAAACAGCCAGAGTTACAGGAAACTTTGTGTAAGGCATATCCCTAGAGCAGAGCTACATCCATAGAGTATATTGGATCTGTTCTGCTTATTCCCTTATGCAACCTATTTTCTCAGCAAAACTCCTGATAAAGGAGCTGACAACATGCCAAAGACAGTGAAGCAGAACAAAAATACTTAGTAAGGACATTTTCTTAAGGACAAAACCCTGGGATATTCAGTTTTTACATAAATCTTTGTCACCATTCTCTTGAAATGAGATACATGTTCATTATTTGTTCCATACAAATATACACAATTAGAATGCACATAAAAAAGCAGTCTAGTCTAGACCAAGAACAGGAACTCCTAATCCTGCCACTCCCTGGTAAAGTCACAAAGGGATCCAACTGGCACAACTGAAATCAGAGGGTGTTTGTTCACACACAGCCCCAAGAAGAGCTTAAAATTACAATGAAAGCAAAATTCCTCCAAAAAGTAAGTGTCACTTTCAGAAGGCCTTGTGCAGACATCAGCAGAGATGGCTCAGATGAGGTAGTGACTGTGCACCCTCATGTCTGAACATCAGGAGAGCAACAATACAGGAATCATCACTGCCATCACAAGAGTGCTAGCACTACCCTGGGAAAAGCTCTCCTTGGCATAACTGGCTCTGAAACAGCTAGAATAGAGTCCTACTCCTATCCATCCATGTGTACACACCTGATCACAGAGATGGATTATGTTGTTTATGTCTTCTTCTGATACTTCTGTCCCCATGGAAATCTCAGCAG
The DNA here is from genome assembly GCA_013400215.1 of Cisticola juncidis. NCBI lineage: Eukaryota > Metazoa > Chordata > Aves > Passeriformes > Cisticolidae > Cisticola > Cisticola juncidis. The sequence continues at coordinate 1,624,965 of VXBR01000875.1, forward strand.
CAGCTTTCACATCCTCTTCAATCTCCTCTGGTAGGATGTCAGAAACATCAGAGGAAGCAAAATTGCTTCTGTCTCCTGTAGAGGACAGATGAAAGCATGTTTGTGCTGGGGGCGAGAAGAACTAGTAAAAAAAGCACAGAAACAGATGAAGATAAAAGGCCAAAATAAAAACAGTGAGTCAAATCTGCCATCACACTATTCTGAATTCCTAAAATCTATGTCAGTGTTCTGACTTTATGTTTATACCAGCTAGGAATGGTTGAAAATATTAAATTTGAAACTAGAAATACACTCAGAAAGCCCATACTGCACACTTCACCTTTTCAGCAGCTGGTTGCTGCAAAATTTTCAGTGACAGTATTACAAGAAAAGAATTCCAGGAAGAAGTCACTTACCACTAACCAAATCTATTTAATTGTTTCTACAACTGGGGGGAAAAAAGCCCCCTTAAAACGACAAGCCTCTCTCTGGACTGCAAACTTTATTACTACAAAAAACTGACCATGCAAAAAAAAAATCATCAACACAAAGCATGTGAGCCCAAGAGGTGAGGCAAGGATCCAAAACATAGTAGTCACTCTTTCTGCTCTTTTGAGCAATTCTAGTAGCTGCCGTCTTCAAGAACATTCAGAGACAGGCAACACTTGTCTTTACATCAGTTTTTTAGGAGCTAATTTCCAAAGTGGTCTGCTGACTAATTGCGATTCTAAGAGGTGCTGGTGGTCCATGAAGGACTGGTTGGTGACGTGGCATTAGCTTTCACTTAAGCTTCCAAATGGTAAATTGCACCAACATCCAGCTGTGAACACACCCTCCTCTTCTGCTGGCCCCACCTGCCCTGCTGAAGGCAGCAGTGCTGAGGGTGATGAGCAGCTGGAGGAGCAGGGAGGGCTCCCCAGCAGTGCCCTCCGGCCGTGCCCGGCTGCCCTCAGCACTCACCCACTTTGCGCACACATTTGCAGTACGCCAGGTTATCCGTGACGATCTTGCCCAGCTCAGGGAAGTGCCAGCCATACCACTCCCGGCAGCGCATGATGTAGTTATTCAGCTCTTTGTCCAAGTCGTCCAGAAGTGCTAAAAGAAAGATGGGGTTCTTTTTCTAAAAGGGCAACCTCAACCTCTCAAACCAACCAGTTTAAATAGTGTAAAGGGAGATTACCTGAAGTATTTCACTCTATAACTACTGGAATAAACCAAACTGCAGTACACTAGAAGTCTTCACTTTTCAGAGAAATGTCTAATACCAGGCACAAAATAGAAATGTTAGGATTCCCATGAGTGTGGCCTCAAACTCTTATCACTGGGAATGTCTTGGACAAACTCCCTATGAGCTGCAAAGTACATTGCCCTAGCAGGAGTGCAGCAGGCAGTTATCCTTCCTTGTAGCCAGCCAAAGTGCTACACATAAGGTTGATGTAAAATGCAGCTATCCAATTAACTTTGAGGAAAAAAGGTTTTAATGGTAACAAACTGATCTTGTATTCCATTACTTCTTTAAAAGTAAATTAGTTGCTGCTATAATATACATATACCAAATACACAGCCAGCAGGCTCACCTTTTACTAGATATGACAAATAACCAGATTCATAGTTTATTCGAGTAGAGCACCTACAGCATATATTGCTAGAGAGCCCTAAGGCTAAAATATTTCCTGCTAATGCAATACCAACATTCCCATCTGTTGTCTCAGTGGTAGTGACGAAGGAAACTGAATTACATCATTAATTTCAGCTTAATTATGTTTCATCATTGGCAACAGTCTGGGAATTAATACTCCAAACAGGATTCCTCACCACTGTTTCATTGCAGGCATGCAGATTATGATGTGCGTGTCCTCAGGGAAAAATGAGGAATGGGCTTTCCTCGCTGCTTTAACAATTTCAGTCTGTTTTGCATTTAGAAGGCAAGCAGACAAAACACAGCATTACACACTGCAGTGTGTTTTACAGGCCTAACGTAGGAGTCCACTTCTCCACTGCCCTCTATGCAAGACATCACCTAAATGATGGTCAGAAAAAGCCATCCTGTGGGGCCCATTCTCCAGCACCACTCAGAAGGGAGGCATGTTGGGAAGGAAAGCCCTTAGGGGACTGAACTAACACTTTCTGTAGTTCAGGTGATTTCTATGCTAAGAAAAAGTGCACGCCAGTTTATTGTGTCACCCTAAACATGCTCCTGCTTGTGGAAAATCCTATTGAGAAAACACACTTTGTGCCTAGCTGAACATCAGTGCTCAATTTACCAAGACACTCTAGGAGGAATTTGACAGCAATACTTTTCTTTAGCCAATGTAAAGAAGTCAGCTATCCTAAGCCAAATCCATTAATAATTTAAGCTCTAAATATACTTACAAATTGCCTGGATAATCATGGTATCTACTTTGTCTGGGCTGAATTTCAGCTTGTATCGGGAAAGGCTGAGGAGACACAAATACAGTTTGATCAGCATCCTGACATCCTGTTGCAGAGCATGCCTCACCTGCTCCTTTTTAACATCAATACAATTGTCCACAGATTCATGGAAACCAAGCTCAGTTCTGTGCCACTGACTGCTCTCAGCCATGGCCAGAAGCCACACTAACACAGGTTTCACAACAGCCCTGACTCGTGTCCCTCCCATACCCCGTGACCAGGGTGAAAGGGAAAGTTAAGGTTATTTGTACCACCTGCAGCAGACTGAACACGAGTGCCACGGCAGGAAATGAATTGGCTCTTGGTTTTTCTGCATGGTTCCCCACACAATGTATTTGTCAACAGCACTTCCAGTTGGGCAGCAGCTGGAGACAATCCATAAAACTGCACCTCCCTAGCAGAAAATACCAGCAACACTAATGTGAAGCAACAAAAGAAACTCCCTGGAACAGATTCTCACTGTCTGAGAAAGCCCATTACCATCTGGTTTTAATGTTATGTTAACAATTTCTCTGTATGCTACAGTGAAAGACACTTGGTATCAATGAGGATTTGGATCTTAAAGTTCTTTTTCAATATTAATGCCCATTTCCTACTCAAACACACTTTTAGGGAATTAGGTACAGCAAAGCATTTCTCCAATTTGCCAATGGCTTGTGACAGGACAAGGTCATGTTAGAATATGGATTAAAAAGTTACTAATGGATGTTGGATCTCATGGTGATCCAGTAACTTTGTATTTAACTGCTACACCACTAAATCTAAAAAACAGCCAGAACAAGGTGGGAAAAACAACCCTGCCTTTAATATCTGCATTATCTGTTATACGGCTATTTATTCTGGCACAAATCACTAAATTGTGGTCTCCACCTTGTCTCTTAGTGCCAATGGATCTTTAAATGACTCCTTTGACTGCTCCAGACACATTCCAGATGAAACCTGAAGTATATTACATGAAAAGGAAAGCTACCAGCTTCCACTTTGGGTGAAGATGAAGCCTTTTCTAAAGGGTGAATGCAAACTGGAAAGCCTTTCCTTTGTAAAACAAGGCTTCAGATACAAAAGTATCTTGAGTTACAGAGTATGAGACCATGCCACATACTCGGAGACACTTCAAGACCACAGCCAGGGACACAGGATTGGGGCAGACAGCATGAAACTGAGCAGGAACTCACCTGTGTGCCAGACCCAGGCACATGGCTGCCATCTCTCGAGAAGGGAGGCCTGTGATGAGCCCTTCAATCTGTGAGCGAATTCCTCTCATCAGCTCTGTAACCATTGGGCTGTGTATACAACTCAAATTCAGCTTCTCCTGTAGTGTGGAAATCAATGCTTCAAGGTCAGGCACAACATAACATTCCTCTGAAGCAGCCTTATATGATTTTAACTGGTTTTCCCACTGCAATCTTGTGATCACGCAAGTTTCATCCATTTTTGATGCTCAAGGTAGTGACATCGCAAGTTACCCACACAGTTAATATTCCACTGTGAAGAGTAGATCTATAATTAATGTTCTATCTGCTATGTAGAACATTCAACTTAAGATTCAAGATTTTGAAGTTTACTAGAAACAGTTTGACCACAGAAAGAAAATTCAGAGGTACAGGGTTGGGGGTTTTTGTTTTTTTCAGAGAACAAGACAAGAATTAGTTCCAAGTCCTTGCTACTACTCACTTTAACATTAAACCCTCATTTTGCAACCCACACAGTCTCCTGGGGCAGCATGAGGAGGTTGTCAAAAGAAAGTTCAGTGAACAGGGAGCAATCAGACATGACATGGGACAGACACCAAGAAGACACTGGAAAAAGCAATCCACCTCCAGTGAACCTCCTTCTTCCTCTGGCAGGCAGGGACCAAGGGGTGTGCACAGATGCCGCACACTGAGGAAGGCACAACAATGCCCCCTCCCAACCAGACAATAAAACATCACCCTACTACTGCTGCACCTGTTAGTGAGGAGGACGTGTCTGCCTTACTCGGGTTTTTTGGTTGGTTCCTCCCCCCACCCTTTTTCTGGATTGGATCATTAGGAAAATTAATTTTTTAACTTGCTGTGTTTCTAACCAATATTCAAGAGAGAAAGCAAGGAAAAATCAACACTTTGGTGCATTCTTACCATATAGCTCACCTGTGTACTCAAGACAGCATCTTCCCTGTACACAAACTAGGATTAACTATCCTCCATGCTGCTAACACAGCATTGGCAGCATAACCATGGCCAGTAACAGCAAAAACTCTGGAATCTGACTACAGCATTTCAGTGCTATATGAGATAAAAGGATAAACAGCAAAACCAGTTATCACCTTTATGACACCTCCAAGTTTGGCATCTGCCACAGCCAACTGCTCATGGGCATCTTTTGCCACTATCTTCTTGAGAATTTTCTTCAAGTTCTTGCTGAGCTTGCCTTCTACAAGAGCTGTGGATGCTGTATAAAACAAAAAGACCAAAGATGCTGTTTCTTTTCCCTCCTAAAACCTGTAAAAATATTACTCTTAACTTCATGTATTTATTTTAACTGTCCACAGTAGCTCTAGTCTGAGCTGCAATACTACTTCACCATGCAATAGCTACAAATCAAAACAGAAGAAAATTTTATACTTCTTCCTCTGAAAGCCTAAATCAGAAACCCTTCTCCCATTTGTCTCTCCTTTCTCCATATGTTTTCAGTTCTATTTTTGCCAGTTTTGTTTAAGGATCTCTACAAACAGTATGCCATATGCTTTAGATACGTGTTTAACATTTCCAACGGCGAGGTTATATGGGAATATTTCGTGTATCATTTAATTAACCAACCATTTGCCAGGTCCCTCAGGCAGCAACCATGATATCCTAAATTGAGTAATGGCTTATTTGCATTCTCTGGTGATGATAATGTACTATCTAAAGCCCCAGGAATGGTGCCAAACTGGACAGCCAGACAGACCCTTTTAATACAGCATGCAGACAGAAGAATCTTTAAAGGATGTTCTTCATTCTCAAATATTAATAGAGCTGTAAAAGCTTTACAATCCCACACAATACATTTTAAGCAGGCACTTGTACAACTGTCTTTGAGGGTCAGCTCTGTGCTCAGCTAAACTTCTGTGATTGATACATCTTCATCACATAACAGAGTAGCAGCCAGTGATTTTTGGTTTCCTAAAGACATGTAAGAGTAAAATCAAAGTGCTGTGCTGAGTTTCCTCTCAACCCTTCTGCAATGCAGATAATTTTCCACTCTGCAAGCTGGCCAATAGCATCTAAGCCCCTTGAAACAGTCACATACATAGCCTTCCCTTCAAAATAAATGAGCCATAAGTAGTCTGAACCTCTCCATTTCACAGATAAGTCAACTTGAAGCAAAGTTGTAGGATTTTTTTTAATCAGCCTAACTATACATGAACTGAATCCAAACCTATGCAAAAGCAACATAATCAAAAAAATATGCCATGGAGAGGAAGGTACAGCTTCAATCTCAGCTCTTTTACTTGGATCTCATATTGGATGGACGTGTCTCAATTCTTGCTTCTTTGCTACCTTTATAGGCCATCCCTACCACATCAGAATATGAAGAACTGCTCTTTAAATATAAATGTGACCTGGAACATTCACCTACTGAAGTCACCCAGCACATTCATCAGTAATTGTCACACCATTTCTCAATTATTGCCTGGAACTCCAACAATTTCTGTTCAAACCAGACCACACATCAAGAATTTAAGTGTAGAATTAGTAACAATTATTGAGTATAAGGCTTTCTATTTTGCTTAAACTCCAGAATTTAAGGAGAACACAGATCTTTTTTAGGTTGAAAACCACAGGCATAACCTGTGTCCATTAAACCCAGGTGAGTGTAATAATGCACGTTCTCTAATAGCTGTCTGCTGTCTCAGTGGTAGTGACGAATTGTTGACTCAAATCAGTGATATTCAGCTTCAACAAGAATCCATCATTGACAACAGACAGGTTACCTGTATCACTCACAACTTATATGCTGCTCGTTTACAAGCTGCTTAAAAATATGCTCTGAAGGAAAAAACTAGACTTTATTACATCTTTACTGCACTACAGACTGGATAGGTGACCTCATAACCATCAAAATCAACTCACTTTAAAAAACCCTGTAATTTAAAAGCTAAGAAAAGAAAAAGGGCATGGACACAGGTAAGTAATGAATGAATTAGTGCATGATAGAGATTTGATTTTTTTGTAATAATAGTGAACTCACTTACCAGCAAGTGCTTCTGTTGTGTCCTGAAATTTTTCAAAGTGTTTCAACTTTACTCTACAGAAATAAAATACAAGTGTGAAAACAAGTGTACATAAACCACATGCTAGAACCATTTTATCTTTTTTCTGCCTCTGCTACTACAGCTCCTCTCTTTTCCCTAAGGCTTCCGGAGAGCAGAGATCAATATGCAGACCCTCAAAAAGGAGAGAACACTAAACTGGCCAATTGAGTCTGGTGTGGCTTTTAAGCTGGGTCCCACAACAGCTATATAAAGGAAAACAAAACAAGAACATGAAGAAATTTTGATTTGGTATTTCTTGGACGAACATCACCAGAAAACATAACTCCCCTTTCTGCTTTGTAGTTCACATTTAAAGACAGACATCATCCATTTAAATTTCAACACTGCACCCTGATTGACTGATGATAGCATCTTCCCACTCATCTTCAAAAGGAAATGTTCTGCTTCTGTGGAATGCAGAGCCTGCACAGCTCAGATTTAACATGCTTTTCAACCAAATGCATCTTCAAAGACTTTAAATTTGAACTGATTCATTGCCCATGAATTCTCAAGTCCTCCCCTGTAATTAGATGTTAGAATACAAGTTCTGAGCTCAGCTTAAGACAACCAACAAAAATTTCTTTCATGCCCTAAGTGCTGACCAGAGCCAAGAATCATATGAACAGCATTTAAAACCACCCTGTGTCAGATCCTTAGGCACAGCTTCCCTCTACCCCTCACACACTCTGTGGTGTTGATATGTAGTTACAGTTAAGAAGCTGTCTCAATCCAGTAAATTCCTTGTCAGGGACAGGCATTTAACTAATCCAGCCCTGATTAACCAGTGCTTTTTGTGAGTCAAGTATCTGCAAAGGAAGCAAGGTCACAGATAAAGCTGAATACTTCAGTTAAGCATTTGAAGATCCCAACAAAAGCTTCAGGCTTACACTGATGCCTTTTCAGAAAGGCAAAAAAGGAATTATTTTTATCAGAGTGGAGATCCCATTAAGAGCCACATCCTGTATAACAAGTTGCCAAGATGATGTTTCCAGGACAAGATTAACCACACCACACCAGGCAGATGTGGGATAATCTGGCCTCTGCTCTAAGTACTGGTACAGAGCAGGATAAATATGAAAGGCATAGCTCATTCAAATGCATCCATTATCATCAAAGCTGGTTAGAAATCTTCCAATAAAAACACCAGACTTGGAAGGAATCCACCATTGTCCCCAATTTTCAGGCAATTTGCTAGAAAGGCCAGCTTTATCAGTGGGTGCTGTAATTAATCCCTGTGCAACTCTGCAGTGGTGCTAACTCTCACTGATTGCATGGGCAACAACACTAGTACTCAATTCAGTGATTTACATGGCTCCATCTGCATTAAGCTTTATTTTCCCCGAAAGAACTTCCTGTGAGCTCAAAACCCTGTCATTTCACTGACACTTGCAGCATTACAAGCTTGGATATTCTTGTCAAAGCACCTACATCACCTTCAAATATTGTTCAGTTTTTTGCTTTGGTGACATATGGCAATGACTTCTGCTGCTTAATTACACTGTAAGGTATTTCTTCCACTTTGACATTCCATTGTCAGTGTCTCAGAGTATCTAACTTCACATTATCATAGCTCACAGTTTTTACAATACTGAAATGCAATGATCAATACTTCATTCTGAACCTCAGAGTGTGTAACTACAGGAGCCATGTCCTTCCACAAGCCACACTGCTATCCCCACACAAAGCTGCTTACATTTTGTTTGCTTTTTCGGGAGTTTCAAATTCTTTCCACAGACTGTCAACCTCTTGAAGCTTTTTCTCATTCAGAACCTGCAGGGAAAAGCACAAAACACAACCATATTTAGTTCCCTTTTGAACCATCTTCAACCCAGGAGAGCTGAAACATTTACAATGTATCCAGCACTTTGCAGTAGTTAACACTGATTGTGTCCACAAACACAACTCCAATGATCTCCGGTTTCACTGTTCTCTCTCGACAGCTTTACCCTACTAACAGACAACAGTGCAACATTTTTACTTTCACCCAAATTATAAAAGTTCTTCAATAACGACTGTGTCCTCCTGGACATTAAAGCACAACCCTCTTCTTTATCAAAACTGGGCTTACTCCACCTCCTCTACAGGACTCACTCATAACCACAGTGACCCAAAACCAAATTTGCCACTGCTTTGGAAAAATCAAACATCTAGGAAATCTAACAGAACGTAGTGATCCCCCGAGTTGTTTTCATTAATCAGAGCTAACCCAAACAAGAAAGAAAACATCCCTGTAAAGAAGAGTCATCACCACAGTTTGGTCATCCACTGAGCCAAGAATTTCCTCCAGGAATTACCTAAGAGGCAGACACGACTTGATCCCATCTGTGTACACAGGGAACCCCCTCAGCTTCTAAAGAGCACAAGATTAACACTTACACTCCTGGAGCCTAGATACATTTCACAAAATGCAGAGTGCACAGCAAATTCACAGAAAACTACTCAGGGGAATAGTCAAGATCCTTACAACACTGTGTTCTTTACTTCTCACTCAAAGATCTTGTGGTTTTGTCCCCACAATGCAAATGCAACACAACTGTAATTTAACTCAGTGCAGAAATCATTCCTGGTATTACGAATTTTGCTCCCTGGCACATTTTTAAATCCTGGTTGAAGGAGGTTCTCTTTTCACTCAATTAGTAGCTGAGCAAATAAAACTTCTCACATAACTGTAAGGCACAGAAAAACCTTGCGACAACTCTTCCTTTCCTCAGCCAGACAATTCTTTCCTCCAGTTCACCTTTCCTACACCAAGGCCTACAAAATTTTCAGCCTCTATAAACAGACATGGGCACATAAAGAAAAACAGGACACAGGAACTGCTAAAATCAAGACTGTTAGCATATAAAAATGACACGCCTATGGATAATTTGTCCTTCAAGACAGTAAGATTCACAGGAAAGTCTTCCAAGATCTAGAACATAGCTATATCCTATTTGCCCTTATTATTTGCTCCTCTGATGGGATCAATACCTGCAAGGGAACACACAAGAGCTACACAGCATCCAGAAGACAGTTCTTGTTGACCAAGGCCTAAAGAACACAGTTATGCTGGCAATAAAAATTATGCTGGCAATAAAAATTTGTGGTCACTGCTGGAAAGGGAAGGGGGTGACCATAACTGTCCCCAAGATGCAGAAATACAAAATCTGTCCAACTCTCAAATAACTAAAACCAAAAGAACACCCCAAACTCCCAGCAGTGTCAGACTTCAGAAACTGCTTTAAAAAGGAAATAAAAAGCAGCTAAACTCTGCAGAGAATATTTCAAAGTAGAATGAACACACAAGTGTAAGACTGACACAAGGCTGCAGGTGAGCAACTGCTCTGTCCAGTGAAGGAATGCTGGGTGATTGAGAGCTTTTTCCCTGCAGATGGGCACTGTTGCTGAGGCTTTGGCATTTCCAGCCCTGACAGCTGCCATCAAAATCAGCATGGAAAACCACAGCTTGTCTCAAACACATACTTTAATAAAATACTACTTCTGTTCATTTCCAGCAGTGAGCTTTCACCTCTCCACCAGCCACACTGTGCAGCCCTGACACCAGCCCCAGCTGCTGACACCTGCAGCAAACACTGCAGCACCTCTGCAGAAACCTCCCTGCAGCTCTCTCTGCATGTCCCTCCTCCTACCTTTGCTTTATGCCTACTCTACTTTCAGAAATTAAAATACTCGTTATTTTCAGCCTCTGCTGGCTGCTGTGAAAGGTTGAAAGGGCTTGGCACATTGCACCAGAGGTTTTAACCTACTCAGAACATTGTTTGATTACTATTACTTTTAGTAACCTTGAAGGTGCAGAATATTATTCTGTGTTAAAATCCAGTGAGCAAAACTTTCAGGGAGACTGCTTTCTGTGCATCAGTTCCCCAGGTATAAGTGTTGAGAGAGCAGCATTGAACAAAAACTATCTACTTTTAGAGATATTTCTGGCTTCTTCCCGAGACTACGTCTTGAAATCCTCCTTGCCTGAACTGCACGGCTTCACTCAATGAAAAGGAAAGGTTTGAGGCCGAGAAAGGAAATACAGAGCTCCACAGGGCAGCAAGGGCGCAGTTCCGCTGCAGGCAAAGGCACCCAGAGCCTTGCTCTCTTTGCACCTGCCCTCACATTCACGGAAACTAAACCCTAAAACTTAGTTGGAGGGGAAAACAATAAGGATGTTATGATCCAACTATGACCAAGCTAGTAAAACTGTAGAGGAATCAGCACCCGAGAGAAAAGCCAGAGAGGAGCACGACGCTGTAGCAGCTCTAGTTTAGGCTTGCTCAAAGCCCCAGGAAGCTGCAGCCCCGAGCCACCCGGTCAGGAGGCTGGCAAAGCCCTGCCAAGGCGTCTGCTTCTCCCTCTGGGACAGCGCGGTCGGGACACGGGAATCTGCAGGGACCGCCACCTTCCCGCCAGTCCCGCTCCGGGCAGGCCCGGACCGCGCTGCCCACGGCCCCTCACGCACCGCGGAGCTCTGCGGGAGCACGGCCATGAGGGCACAGCCGGGAGGGAGCCGGGCCGCGCTCCCGCAGCCGGGTGCCCCACACACGCCGAAAGGCGAGAGCGCGGCTTCCCACCGACTCCAGGCCACAGGAGGGGAGGAAGCGAGAGCCACAGGCGACGCTTGGCAGGCTCCGAGGAGCCCTCTTGTGCCGGCCAAGCACCTTCAGCCGCCTCCGGCAGTCCCTTCCCCGAGGCCTCCCTCACTACGCGGCCTCTCTGCTCCCACCCCCGGCTCCGCTCNGTGGCAGGGCCGCGCCCGGCCGCGCCCGGCCGCGTGTTCGAGCCTGCTCAGAGCATAAACGCGCGGGAGCTCAGGAGCCTCCGGTGTGCCCCTGCGGCGCCTCACCGAGCTGCCCCGGGTGCCGCAGTTGGCGGCAGGGTTAGCTACTGTGGATAGGAAGCGGGTGTGTTCCCCGGGAGGCGGGTGGCCGCGCTGGAGACTTTGTTTCCCGAGCGGATCCCGAATGAGGTGTGAGCGGGTGGCCCCTCGGCGAGCCCGACCCCGAGCGGCCGCGGTGCCGGGGTTCAGCCGGCGGTGTCGGCCCTCCGCACACGGCGGGGTGCGTCCTCTGCCCGCTCCGCCCTCGCTCCCGCAGCCTGACCTGCAGTTCATCGCACAGAAAACAGTTCGTTTATGCAAAGAATTATTGACAGAGTGCAGTTGTGTGTACTTAAAAGCTTGGCTTCTCCGACACGCAAGCACCAAGCTCTGCTCATCTAAAGCACGCCTCTCCCTGCCCTGCTGTGGTCTCCGGGGCACAGGCGGTTCTGCAGGGCCGGCGGCGCTGGGGCGGCCTTTGGTGCCACCTCCTGCTTTAGTGCCACCTCCTGCTTTGGTGCCACCTCCTGCTTTGTCCCTGGCGCAGCCCGGCTGTGCACAGCGCCGTGCCTGCCTGACCTACTTCTGTGCCGCGGCCCTGCCGAGGAACGAGCAGCTGCGTGCCGGTGGGAGGCAGGCGGAAAGTGCCGGTCCTTGCCCTTAGGAATCCCCGCTCACTGCACAGGCAGGGTTATCGGCACTGAAAACAGGCAGAGATTTTCCTATCCGCGGGAAGAGAGGCTCCAAGAATCGCTTGGGGTTTGATTTATATCAGACATTCATTGCTGCATTTTATGCAACCATCGTGTATGAGTCAGCACGCCTTTGTTTCCTCCATGGAAGGAGTATGCTGGAAAGCCAATAGTCAGAGAAATCTGTGGACTTGCATAATTCTGAAGATTCTTTTTCTCAAAGGAAAGACTTTGGTGCTTTACATAACATAACCTTTTTTTTTAAATCCCACAGCCAGTAATATTGCCAAAGAAATTAGATTCAAGGAGGTAGAGAATTTCCAGGTTTCCAGATAGTCTTAAAGCTGGCTGGGGTGAGACTGTTATTACATAAGAGCTGCTGTTACTTAGCTGGCTGCCCTAGAACGCCGCATTCATCCTGTTTGCCAGCACTAACCCCTCTCAGGCAAGCAAATTGGCATTATGAGATTACAGATTGTTCTTAGGGTAAAGTCTGCTTTTTAAAGAAATCTGTTTCTGATGGACTGAAAAAGCTTTGCACAGACTATACGTGTGGGCCAACAGCTTTGAGAAAACTTCTTACAGCTATTGGCTCCTTAACTATACAGCAGCTTTGGAGAAATTAGTCAACAGAGGTGAACTTTATTGGCTTCAGGTGACAGATTAAGTGCACGTAGGGAAATATGAGACATTATAAAACACCTGAGAATTCAGTGAGGTTATTTGGGCAAGTACCATTGGCAGTGCATGCAAATGCAAGGCTGACTTTGGGTTTTGTGGGAAGAAGCTTGTGTAAGTATTTTTGGTATTTTTAAAACAGCTTTTGTTGTTTTCTCTTTGAGTGTGTTCTATGTGGAATTTGACCTGTCAAAAAAGGCAAGTGGGAGCTTTACTGCTGTATGTCCACAGTTTTCACAGGCTCATCAGAGATTTATTTTGAAGATCCTGCACAAATCTAGCTTGTGTCTTGAAGAGCTAATGCATCCACAACCAATGCAGTAAGAAAGGTGGTGTTACTGTTAGTGTGTGTGCTGATGAGCACATTCTAACCCTGTATCTTTATGGCTGTTTATGAGGATAGGTAGCTGCATTCTGACTCAAGTGTTAGCTTTTTATTATGGGATTACATGAAAAAATAGTGTTTATGCCAGAGTCTGAGACTTTGGCCTTAACACTGTAAGGCTCTGTTTTTAAAAACCCCTTTAAAATTTATAAAAAGCAGTAATGTTCAGGATAGAATATTTGTCATTTTCCATTCTGTTAGTATTGTGTGTCGCTGTGAAGCCCTTGCATGGCTTATTTTGGTTCTTTGTGTGTGTTATTAAGCTCATAATGAGCTCTTACTGTGAGCTTGGCATAGCATGAACATATTTGGCTTTTCTGCCTGCTTGGCCTTGCCTAAGAAAGATCATCTTCATTCTGTAGCTCTGTATAGCATTTGTTTTGGTTTCCTTTATTTATTTTTTCCCTTGTTAATTCTGAATTATTTTAACAGTCATGATTACAACTGATTCCCAGGAGTCTAGATACCGATTGTTCCACTGGCTGGAAAAATGCACCTCTTGGTGTAGCTGTGTTTGTAACTTGGCATTCAGTGACATGCAGGCACAGAGTGCAGCTGCTTTGGTGTTTGGTGTTACTACAAGAGAACATAGCACACAGAGCGTTGAGCTGTTTGTGTTAATGAATGCCCTGTGCCCAGAGCTAATGCATGTACTCTGCTCTTTCCCAAAGGGAGCTGGTAAAGTTAAAGCTGTGTTTAGTAGAATGAAGATAATCATCTCCTATTTCAATTGAGCTAATTTCTGTTAATTTATTGATTTTACATTCATGTTATTTTATGTTTCTCATGTGTGGGTTTTTATCTATTCGCTGTCCACTTAGAGCTAAGCATATGCCTATGCCAGCAGCAATGTCATGCAAGAGTTGCCTGAGCAGTTGTAGAGGGGATGTTAGGTCTCTGTGCTATAGTCCAAACAGGTTGCAGCCTAAATGTAATCTTCTAGGTAGGTGTTGCTTCTTGTGCAGACCTCCGAATAGCTATGCTGTGCCAATGTAAAGCACGGCGTCTGTTCTGTTTTAATGATATATCTTTGCACATTTGTTCCAATGCAACTGCCTGGGTGCAGATTTGCTTAATACATGCAGGTCTCATTGCCTGCATGGTTGCAATGTCTTAAAAAAAATTCAAACTGTGCCTAAGTAGAAAAGTGAGTTTTGTTGTGACATACTATCTTAGTAAAAACCTTAGCAAGGTATTAGACGTAGGCATATTGAACGTGACTTGTGCTCCAGGATGCTATTGTGGGAAGGGTTATGTCACTTCACAGAATTGTTAGGACTGGAAGGGATCTCTGGAGGCCACCGAGTCCAACCCCTGCCCCGTCAGGGTCACCTGGAGCAGGTGACACAGAACATGTCCAGGTGGGGTTTGAACGTCTCCAGAGGGAGACTCCATGACATCCCTGGGCAGCCTGTTCCAGTGCTCTGCCACCCTCCACGTAAAGCAGTTCTTTCTCAAGCTGAGGTGGAACTTATTATGTTTTAGTTTATGCCCATTACTCCTTGTCCTCTCAGTGAGCACCATTGGGAAGCGTCTGGCACCATCCTCACGGCACCCGCCTTTGAGGTGTTTGTGTGCATTCATGAGATCGCCACGGTCTTCTCCAGACTGAACAGGCCCAGCTCCCACAGTCTCTCCTCACGAAGCGATGTTCCAGGCCCTTGGTGGCCTCCGCTGTGCTCCCCGCGCTGCTCGGGTCGCCACGGTGCCCTCAACGTTCGCTGCCCCCCCAACGGCCGCTCCCCGCCGTGCCGCAGCTCTGNAGGTGGAACTTATTATGTTTTAGTTTATGCCCATTACTCCTTGTCCTCTCAGTGAGCACCATTGGGAAGCGTCTGGCACCATCCTCACGGCACCCGCCTTTGAGGTGTTTGTGTGCATTCATGAGATCGCCACGGTCTTCTCCAGACTGAACAGGCCCAGCTCCCACAGTCTCTCCTCATGAAGAGATGTTCCAGGCCCTTAACCATCTTGGTGGCCTCGGCTGCACGCTTTGCAGCAGCTCCTCGTCGCTCTTGTCCTGAGAAGNAGGGGAGTGTGTGTGGATGCCGATCTCCGACCTCGGCCAGATGCGGGTCCCTCTGCCCTCGCATTTTAATCCTTTTCCCCCCTTCCCCCGTGGTGTTTCGCGGGGAGCGCGGGCGGGCTCCAGGCAGGGATACTCGGGGGCCGGGGCGGCGTCCGGACGGAGCGGGATCGCCGCCGGGGCAGCCCCGGCCCTGGAAAGCAGGGAGTGCAGCGAGGGGTGAGCCGTGTTGTACAACAGTTGTTTTCTTTCCATTTCCCGGGTGTGTGGTAGGATGCTTTTCCCCGGGAGCGGGCTTTGTGTGTGTTGGGCTAGGCTTGCCGGGTCCTCTATTCGTCCTGGGAATGCGAAAGCCTGTTTTTCTCCCCGTCCTTTCTCAACTGAGCATTGCTTGCTTGTAAACTCCTCGTCCTTTATCAAGGCTCTTACCTGTCGTCGCTCCGAGTGATGTTCTCGTTATGCCCCCATCATTTCTGTCTTCTGAGCTGGGAACTTAAATAGTTGCTTGTACCGCAAGTTCCTGGGTTGCTCGGCCTGGCGTGTATGCAGTGCTTTGCTTACAACTATTGCTTTAGGCTATGTGACCTGCTGGTGGAAAGTTAAAACAGCGTTCCGCTTTTAATTTGTATTCTGTTTTGCTTTATTTTTTTGTGTTTTCGTCATAGGGCGCTGTTTTCTAACTTTGATTTTCCCCAAAGTGTAACCATCATGCTAATGTCAGTACTTCCAAACGTTTCTTGTGCTGTAAAGTCAAGAGCAGTCCCGGTGCCAGCTAGGAAGAGTCCCCAGAGCCAAGGCTCAGCTCAGCGCGCACCGTGTGTGCTCCGGGGAGCAGCCCTGGTGCAGTGAGCGGTGAGGAGAAGCCGGCGCTGTGCGCTGGTGGTCTCCTCCCCGCCCCCGGCTCTCCAGCACAATGCAGCTGGCGCTGCTGCTGCTGCCGCTCTGTGCCTGCGAGAGGGGCAGCTGAGAGCACAGCACAGATCGCTGCCTCCTCGGAGGGCACATTGCCCCCGTACTAAAAGTGACTGCATTTAAAAAATACAAACCCACCAACAGTTTCTGAACTAGATTTTATAGACAGATGTTCACGTGACCCGCTCTGTAGTTGTCTGCATACGTGAACCACGACGTGTTTTAACAAATAGCAGCTTTCATTAGTTAGGTAAATCCTTCTCCAGGCAAGTTCTGCTAAAACACATGCCTATTTTGTCTTTGGGACTGCTCGAAGTATGTAAAATTTCACGTCTGTGATAACCTGCTGTGGCTATGTATCTTAAAAATCTGTGGATAAGGAGCCTGCTGTTTATTTTTAATAGATAAGCAACACACTGTTAGACATTGTGTCATTCATTTCTGGAGAGTGTGCAACGAGAGCTAAACAGATGTTTAAGTAGAAGGATAATGTAAAGTTATGCAGCACTGTAAATTTCATTCCTCTGTTTATCAATCCGATAAGAATAACTGGATTACCTAAAAGTGTGACTTGCTTAGAGTATCATTCTCTTTGGCCCTGGAATTAAGAGGGGTCATTTTTCACCAGTAAAAGAAGGGGTTACTTTATTTTCAATGGGAAATTGACTTTTATGATAAGTAAGAATTCTTGAAAGAAGGGCAGACTTCAAAAAAAAACACATGGTTGCTTAGTGGGATCTAAGCAAAAATGAAACAAAACACAAATTGTTTTCCCCTACTTTCAAGTGTCTTAGGCTGTTATTGCTTTATTTGAATCTAAATGTTATCTGTTCATGTGCTGCTAATAAAGAATGCTATCGTTTGTATGTATGTTTTCCATTCCTATAAAAATGTAAAAGTTTATTTGCTTTGTTAGGAAGTATGTTGTACTTCTATTCCTCTAGTAATTTTGGTTTTATTGATTTTTCTCTAAAATGCTGAGTTTGGTTTGGTTTTTTAAGGTAAGACATTGAAGTTTGAGCCCTTCTGAGAACTGGAGGAGGAAACCTGCAATATGTTGCCTCACCATGTTTGTTTTGTGTATGTTTTGGTTTTTTTAGTTGCAATAGCAATACCAGCATGTTTCATCCAAAAAACTTTGTGTGCTTTTTGGGATCATTATTTAAGTTTGAGACATTGCTAAGAGCCTTCTTTTATGCTCTTAAGGAAAACTGCAGTGAAGCCTTTAAAACCATAGGCATCTAATGGAAAGTTAGAAATTGGAGTATTGTGGTATTTCTGTTCTCTTTGTCTGGTGGTCTTTTTCATGTCTTGTTTCAGAGGTACCCTAAAACTTCTGTTCTTTTCACAGGGCAAGAAGTCTAGAGGCTTGCTTGCTATTTGCTGTTCCAGGATTTTGTTAATGAATGCTAGTAGCTTTAACAACTCTGCAATCTCCTTCCTTCTTTATTCTTATGTGTTTTTGTGTCGCCTTAACCATTTGGCATTGAATGGCAGTATAGTTCACTGACAAACTGCAGAGAGCATTTTCAGACTTGCTTGGTCTTGTATCCTGATGTAAAATATTTTGCTCCTATTTTAAGCTTTGATTATTGGCATTTCTATTATTTGATTTGATATTATTTCTCTTTTCTTGAAACTACAGCTTTCTTTCCTATTATTTTGTGAGTGAGAGGTTGTGGGGCTTTAAATGAGCATCTTTATGGTTTGAAGAGTCCAATTCCCTCTGCTTATTCTGCTGTTTGCTGCTTTCCCTATTTGTTTTTAATACTAGAGCCCTCTTTCCTTGAGGGTAGGAATCAAGTATGAATCATAGTTTTATCACTCATATTGGCCAGAGGTACTGTCATAGTAGCAGTGATCATTAGTAATACCTTGTACAGGATGATTGGGTTTGGAAGCCTGAGTAGGTAGATCTGTTACAATATACAGAACTATATAATTACTACAAATACCTCTACTGCTGGGATAATATGCTGTCATGCAGTTTGTAAATTTAGAGAGTGACTGACCTGAAATGTCATGTAAAGGGACAGACAGTAATAAAAAGTATCACTTTCAGTAATAGCGGAACAGAAGCTGGTCTTGAAGTTACAGACTTCAGATCAGTAGAGATCTGAATCGTGCTCTGATTCCTGGAGGTTGGTAATCCTGCGTAAGAACATTGAAACTGCTGTCTGTGCAAATTATCAGAACAAGATACAGGTTCTTTGTTTTTCTTTGTTTCTGGTGAAAGGAGTGAATACCATTGTGTTGCTATTCCTGCAAGTAGTCCCAGAAACTTAGAGTCCGAATATGTTAGGGAAAACTTTGGTGGGAAACACAGCTGATCTGACTGTGTTACCCGTGGAGAACTCCTTTCATGCTTATAAAGTGACTTGCTTGAAGGCCTGTGTGTGTCAGGCTTCTTGAAAGCCTGGGTTGAGTTTTTGGATTTGAGCTTGAAGGGTGATGAATCAGTCCCTACAGTTTAGGTTGCACCTGGATGGGTATTAAAAAAATAAAAGGTATTCAAACCAGGTGGAGTCTCTGGTTCATATTTCTTTCCATTGTAGAATCTGAACTGATCTGGGTTGAGTCAGTGAGTCAAACTGATAGAAAGAACATTTCCTCTCTTTCTTTACTCCAGATTGAGAGTGGTGTGGATGGGAAGGGTGTTTGCTGACTTGCCCTATGCCCTTCCCTGATCTTCTGCTGTTCAAAGAAGTTGTGTGTGTTTAACTTCTTTAAGGAGGAGGGGACAAAAAGCTTAAAAAAGTTTTAATCTGGAGATAGAGACCTATCTGGATGGGCTTAATAGAGAAGGTTAGTATTTTCTGTGTTTTTGGCACTTGATCCTAAATTTCAAGTCCAACCATACAAAGGATATTTCTGTACATTTAGCAAAAAGTCCCTTTTGGGATGAGAGCCTGTGGTAGGCACCTGTACATATTTTGTTTGTTTTGTCTACAATGTTAAGCAGTAAAATATAAAAGAAAGATTTCAAACGTGATCAGCAGGGTACCTGTGGTTATGACAACTCGGGAACAGTTCTTCATTGAGCACCATCTAGACGTGATATCTGTGTAGAATCCCTTTGTCCTGCAGTGGAACATAGCTGAAGGTCTGATGCAGGATATGTAGTGACAGGCAAGGAATGGGGTTAATAGTACCTGATTTTTCACTTGTTTCATCTATCAACCAGTAACATGAAAACTCTGATGTCCTTAATTAATGTCTTAGAGTGTATAACACTTAAACCCTTTTGATGAGCTTTGGTGCTCAAGTTGTTGAATCAAACTTGTCTGTACAGTTAATTCTTATCCTGGAAAGATATCAAAACACTGTAGTGCTTGGAACTACACCTTTTACAACTTTGAAGTATTGTGGTCTTAAAACAAACTTGTTAGAAGGAAGCTCTTTTGTTGTCATAGAAAAAAGATAGCTGACCAGCCTTTTGACAATAAGGACTACCTTTGATGCAGTGGATTGAAAAATGTTTGCATGGTTCACTAAGTTGATAGGGTGTCACAAGTGCTTTCTGTTTACTCTCCTCACAACGTTCCTTGTTTCTGTCAAGTATCTGAGCCTCTTAGTACACTTCTTGTGGGTTTTTTACAGTTTATTTGTTGTCTAGGGGTTAAAGGCACAAAATCATACTTCCTGTATTTGTATGCCATCTATTTCCAAGCGATTCTTCTTGCATCTCTTATGCTCTTCATGGTGTTTCTTTTCTCTCATTAAATGAACTTCTCACAGTTAGACAGACAACCTTTCATAGTACTATGTTGCTGTGATTTTTGTGCACACACACACAGAAAGAAATAAGACACCTTGAGTAGTCTGATTTCATGCAATAAAGGGGATGACAGCTGCCATACTGTCCAGTGAAAACAATGAAGTGCTGAACTGATGAGGTTTTTTATGTTTTTCTTGCAGGAAGCAAAACCTTCAGCTGAGGACCTGGGAGATAAGAAAGAAGGGGAGTACATTAAACTCAAAGTCATTGGACAGGTGAGTTTTTTACATAATTGCTTGCTGACGTTTGATGGAGGTGTGACTTTTTGTATGGTAGAAATGACCAAATGCAAGTTGATACTTCCAGTTCTTCAGTGTGGATCCTCCCCTGCCATAAGCTACTTCCAGTTGCCAGAAATGTGTATTAGTATATTCTGGTGTGCTTTTTTTTATGTATTGAGGGATTAACTTATCCAAGGTTATGAATGAAATAAGTGGCAAACTTGATAAATTCAGGTCCTCAAAGTTTGTGTAGTACCCTAGGCATGAGGTCAGCTTTCTTTTTCAGGGATAGGAGATGAATTGTTGGCTGCCCTGTTGGTAGATGCAACAACCAGATGCATGGTGGATTAGAAGTCTGTATTCCGGCTGTGTTGGAATGTGAATGTTGAGAATGTTGGAATCTTCTGTGTAAAGAACCCCTAGCTCAGATGACTTAACTAGGATTGTTTGTTGGAGTTGTGTTGTTTGCTGCAATTGGGTGGAGACAGATGACTTTCAAGCAGGACTAATAGAAGCTACCTTACCTCTTGCTGGCCTGATCAGCAATAACAAGAACACATTGAAAAGCTCAAAGTGGCCCACATGCCTTTTGCACAGAACCTCTTGCAATCTGTTTTATCTGTAGCCATTTTGACAGTTGCAGCTGCTTGCATCTTATGGCTGGTGCGAAGGACTACAATATAATAAGCCCTGACATTTCTCCTTAGGTTAGTTTTGTGTTGCCAAGTCTGCCTGTATCCTAACTTCTGGATAATTACTCTAATTGAACAAGATTTCGTATATATTTTGAAGTGCAAGTTTTAACTTGTCTCGTTAGGAATCTTAGAGCAGAAATTCCCTGCATATGTATGTTTGTATTTCATAAGTATATCATCTGGGTAAAGATGGCAGCACAGACTGAACCATGTATGGGTTTTAGTAATTTTGAATCCAAAAACTTCCATGTTGAGCCTAAGGCTATACTATGCCATCTGTTTTTTTAAAAAAGTGCTTCCTGTGGAAGTACATAGCGAATGTAGTGAGTGATAAATCATCCTGGAGGTTCATGTTATGATGCACCAAGGCATGTATTGTGTTAGTTAAATCACATTCCAAGTTTCATCTAAGTTTTTTCTTCATGAAATGTTTAAAAATAAAATAGGTAAAGTTATCAGTTACTACAAGGAGAGTAATTTTTTTTTCTTTTCTGTCCTTAGGACAGCAGTGAAATTCACTTCAAGGTGAAAATGACAACACACCTCAAGAAACTCAAAGAATCATACTGTCAAAGACAGGTTTGTGAAACAATTACATTCTTTAAAAAGAAAATAAAAATTCAAACCACTTTTCTCACTGTGCTTTCAAATAAAGACTTTTGAGGTATCCGATAGTACAAATGTAATAGATTTCCTCGTTTCTTTTGACAAGTAAAAGTATTCCTATGTAAGACAATTGTGAAGTTATACCCTAAGTTAAAGAAATCTGAAATATTAATTGTGGATGTAGGTAAATAGTAACAATTGTTACAGGAAAAAAACATATCTTCACTTCCAGATTCTGTGGCAGATATTGTGGATTCACAGCTGCTATTTCCAGAAGCCCTGGCCTAGTTTGCCCTCAGCTTTGGGGATAGATGCCTTGTGTGGCCTTTTCTTGGATAAGTGTGTTGGAGTTCACTTCAGGAGATATAATCATAAGTAAAAATACTTTGGGGGCTTTCTCCTAATACTTCGAGACAAGTTGAACTTGTCATTGAAGCGTTCTTTCGCGAAATGTGTTCCTTTTTGCTGTCTTTCTGCAGTAGGAAGAAAGATGCATTTGTAGCCAAATACAAATGGTTAAATTGATGATTCATTTTAAAAACCTGAAATTTAAAAAAAACCCCTTGGAAATAATTCATGCAGTCGTCTTACTGACTAATGAACATGCATGTGTGGAATTCTTTCCTAAAGAAAGAAATAATTGTTTGAATGAGCATACCTGTATCTCCTGAGCTGAATTCTGGAGGGTCTGTGATTTCCTTCACAGCAGTCAGTGCAGATTTTGGTGTGAAGCAGCTTTTCTTGGTAAAGAGACTATGAACATTTCTTCCACATTGGCCAGAGGCATAGTTGAAATAGTGTGAAGATCTGTCCTACCTGAGAAAATTTTCTGCCTAGTTATTCGCAAGCCGTATTTGAGAGCTAAGTGATAAAATTGTGTCATATTTCACGTGAGTTTGTTTTGCTCATGACTGGAAGGAGAAGGAAAAGATGAGGTGTTTGCCTTATCTATTGATGTGAAGTATGACATTCTGCCAGAACATGGGCACGTTGTGCAACAGACATACTTTAACTTAACTCTGTTTACCTTTGGGCTGTTTGTTTCTTGTTTGAATGCTGTTCCTTTTTCTCCCCCTCAGCTCTGCTCTTTCTTGTTCCCAGTGTTGAGCATTGGCAGAATTGATAATGGTAAAGGTTGCAATTCCTTCCTGTAGCCATAGAAGATTGGTAAAGCAAGGGTAGGGGTTTGTGAAGTAAGCATCATATTCCTCCTGTTGTCTTAGGATCTTCAAATCCATATCCTGATATGCCGTTCAGAAAAATACATGTGTGATGATATCTTGGGAGAGAGGGTATAGTCAGTACTTAATTCATAAATAAAGACAAGTTAAAAAAGCTTAGGAAACTTCCAAGTTGTTGAGCTGGAATTCTAGTGAGACTGGAATAAACATGCATTTTGCCGCTTTTTGAGTCACTTCCTTGTGGTCTACATGAGTGCGGCAGAATATTTGAGCTCCCTGTGTAACAGGAACTAATGCTCTTTTATGACTTTCATGTGTTGTTTTTATTTAAAATGTTTTTTCTTGTAAACCCATACAGGATTCAGTAAGTTGGGTTTTTTTCTTATGCATCTGTTTCTTTTTTCAGGGTGTTCCAATGAATTCACTCAGGTTTCTCTTCGAGGGTCAGAGAATTACTGATAATCATACCCCCAAGGAGGTGAGTTTCCTTCTAGAAATATAGTTTGACTATATTTCTTTAACTAGGATCTTTTAGTAAGGTAGATGGGCAGTTTGGAAAGAGCCTTGTTGGACCTCTATGGGTAATGCCTCAGATAGGAGGGTGTAGTCATTGCTTACTAGAGGAGGGAAAAACACAAAGGGAATCTTCCCATTGTTGAGCTTGAACTTAAGTATGACTTTGGATTAAACATGTATTTAGTTCACATTTAGTAGATCAAAGTGTAAATAAACAGAAAACAGTTACTTCTGTCCAGTGACTTCCACTAATTGTTATGAAAAAACAGGAAGAAACTCATAATAATGACCTTCTGAAAACGTCAAACAAACTTGTTGACTGTGAAATTGAACAAGTTGCTCTCTGTGAGAGCAACTTGTTGTAAACAGGCTTCTCTGTTCAAGGTGTAGGTGTTAAGCTGTATTGTGAACTAGTAGTACAGTGTAGTATGTATAATTCATGTGGTGCATTCACGATAATGTTGGTGATGTCTTGTTCCCCCTAAACACGAGGTTTAGAAAAAGGCAAAGCCAGAAACTTCCAGGCTGATGTGTACTGCTCCACAAGTGGGTCTTTGCTGTAAGGCTTTTGCTTTGACTCAAATACCTAAGCCTGAAGAAAAAGGGCTAAAAATTGTGAATATTGTCAAGTGAGATAGCGACTGAAACTTTCTTCACCCCTTTGATGAATTAGGATGGGACAGAGGAACAAAGCGTTGTATAATTTGTCTAGGACCTGCTCTGATTTCATCACACCAGATTTATAATAATTATTTGCTGTTTTTTTTCTCTGTTCTCACAGCTGGGGATGGAGGAGGAAGATGTGATTGAAGTTTATCAGGAACAGACGGGGGGTCACTCAACAGTTTAGATCCTTCTGATTTTCTTCCCCCTTAATCCTTTTTTATTTTTAAATACTAGTTCTTTTGTAATGTGGTGTTCAACACTGAAACTGGCACCCCATCTCTGGGAGTTTACTTTCAAGCGTCTGGTATTTTGAATTCTCGTGCTCATTATACACTATTGTTTCTGTTTTCATTGTGCTGAACTTCTGTGATCCAGCTGCAGCCTTGCTTCCCTCTTCCCTCCTGCCCTCCCCTTTAGGAATACATGTACTCACATGCATTTGTGTGTTCGCTGGGTTCGTGCATTTCAGGCACGAAGGCTGTAAGATCTGCCAGGTGGGCGAGTGTTCTTAATGACTTCCATATCTGCCCTGAAGTTTTGATGTGTGACTGTCTCACTCCTGGACTATAACTTTCAGTGCGAGATGAAGTTTTTCAGAGAACTCAACTGTGGAGAAGTTGTGTATCCATAACTCAGAGCTATTTTACTTAAATTGTGCTGATGGCCCCAATGAAGAAGATTGACGAGTTGGAAATGGAAAAGGTAGAACTGTTGTCATCTGTTCCTTGCTCCAGAGATGGCTTTGCTGAAGATGTGAAATTGAAAACCCTAATGATTTTTAAACATTACCAGAAGAGCCCAGAAGCATTTTAACCTCATATAGCAATTAGTATCTGCAGATATCCATGCAAGAATGTTCACAGCAGCCAACTGGTGTTACTTTGACACTCTTGTTTGTACCTTTTGGCCTGGGACGTGGGTTTTGAATGGACATTGTCTGTACCAGCTTCATTTAAAATAAACAAGAAAACCAATTTTATAAACAACTTGCATTTTCTTTTCAAATGTTTGGAAATGAGCAAAACCATTAGAAGTTATAATTAAGATATGCTTTTCCAGTGACTATAAGATGAAGCCAGAAAAAATTGTGCTCTGTAAATATACCTCATAATTTTTTTTTCTACTTGCCCTAGTAAAATACTTAATCTGCTTGTTTTGCAGGTGACTCTTAGAGACTACTAGCTGTTCCTTTTCTTGGAAGAGAATATTCACATACAGTTACATAGATGTTCACTTCATGCACAGAATTTAAACTGAAAATGCAACTTGGAAATAAAGATGGCTTTTAATGTCTACATTTCATATGATATGGTACCATTAAATAATCTATGATGGATGACATGGAAGTGTCATGACAGTTCATTGGGCATCTTTATCAGGGTCTACATGTTCCAGCTACCTGCAGATTATAAATGGTCAGTTTGAGAACTTGTTACTGGATATGAAAGCTGAGGTGGGAGATTATGGGCAGAGTAGTGTGAAGAGAAGATTTCAGTACTCTCCCTGCTTCATCTCTTTTGCAGATGAATAGAACTTGTTTGGGAAATCAAGTTCCTTATAAGTCCCAGCTTCAGGTAAAGACACATGCTGGCATATTTGGAACAAATAGCAGGTTTTAAGTACTTTTTTAATGGCATTTGCTGTAAAGCTAGACGTACATTTTCTTTTATGCTTGTGGTTGTCCTGTTCCTGATTTAGTATTGTATGCATAGTTGCACTAAGCAGTTTTTTAAAGATTAAAATTTTTGTTTACAAAATTTCAGAATATGGGGTTTTCTTAAATTATTTTGTGTAATTCGGTTCTTAAGGAAAGAGGGATTGCTATGATGATGTAGAATGACACGGCTTCTCTGCACTCCAGTTACTTTTCTAAAATACTAAATACATTTGCTTCAGAATACCATGAAGAAAACAGCCTTGTGACTATTACCAGGTCATCTTTTAAATTAGAATTTGTGTAATGCTCCTTTTTGTAGGCAAGTTCCTATTCTCTCTGCTCTGCAAACTAGGAACTGAGATGCAGCTTACTGGGGTCACTGTGGAAGCTGAAAGCGTAGCTGAGAACTGAATCTACATCCCTGGGGTTTGATGCTAGTACTCTAGTGGCTGCCCTGACTATCTTTGCTTCTAGCTGTTCACTTGCCTCTTCCAAATCTGTTTTTATATGCTCATTTATATCAGCTTTCTAGCAGAAGCACTGCATTTGGTTCTCTTGAGACTGTGGAGGAGGGTTTTCTGCAAAATGCAGCTTCAGTAGGATGAAGCTCAAGACAAAGATTGCTTTCTGTTCTGTAACCTTGTCCTAAAATACATCTCTTTATAGAGTGGATGTGGAACCAGTGACAGACTGATTTGACCTCTTTTCAGACTTCTTGTGAAGCCTTAAAGAGCCTCAACAGAGCTGCTGGTCCAAAGTCATGTCTTTGCTGATAGAACAGTAATGATGGGAGGACGGTCTTCTGCCTCGAAGATTAGTGTTGAGAGCTGTGTGCAAAATGAGACAACACATGCTACAGATGCACCAGTGCCCTTTCTAAAGAAGTTAATTCTTGGGAATTACAGGTTGAAATAAAATCTGAATTTTGAAGTAAAACCTGAGTTTTGAAGTCAAGGAGCTGGACTTGATTTTCTTTCTTTTGCTTTGTTTTGTTTTTGGAAGAGCTAGTCCTCTTCAAAGAATTTCTTTCTGAAAAGATGGTCTGGAGTGGCAGCTTTAAAGCACTTACAGCTTCAAAGGCTATAGGTCGAAATAAGGTTGGATTTCATATGTTGGAGAAAAAAAATCTTTCCTTTTGCAATTTTTCTGTCTTTGCTTACTTGTATATTAGAAAAAGGTTGGTTGTAAGTGCTTAAAAAAGTGCTGGGAGAATAAAACCATCTTCACTGAGTCAGTTATGGAATAGAAGGTGGAAACTAATATTTTACTTTGAGTTGTGACAATATATTTAATATTCACTATGGTGATGTATAAAAGCTTTATTGAAAGGCACTTTACAAAACTCAGTCTTAACAGCTTTTCTCAGCTGCTCTGCCTAAAGGATTTGTGTATTCTCTTAAGTATAAACATGTCTGCATGATCACCAGTTTGATAAAATTAGGATTTTTTTGAAGTTAATTCATAAATGTTGGCAGGGTTTGGACTTGAGTTAATATGTTAGATAATGCTAAAATGTGAATTCCGTCATGAATTTTGACTCAACATGTATTATTGCTTTAGGAATGCTACAGTTGTTTACTAGTTTTTAGCTTTTCCTAATTTAAATGGATTTTTTTTCATAATACAGTCTTCAAATACTTGTGTTGACCTGTGCTGTGCCATCTTCTGTGTGCACACTTGAATTACTGTTCAGGTAAATTTTCTTAAATGAGAAAATCAACCTCTGAAGCACTCTACAGAGACCAGTAGGAATTATGCTGGATGTTTAAACTGGTTTTGGTTTGCTTTTAGAACCAGTAATTAAGGCATACCTAATGGAGTTCAGCTCCAATTTAGAGACTGCAAAAATTGGTTACTTTTTTCTGCAGGAAACTACAAGAACTGCAATATGAATTGAATCTACAAATGTTACATTTTGCTAGAAAATATGAGAGAATCAAAAAAAGAGAGAATAATCCAATTAATAAGGAAAATAAGAACTTACCTTGCTACAGTTTCTCTGTAGTCTTTTTATTGCTGAATCTGAAATCTGGCTGCTTCTTTCAGTAGCATGTTTATTGCAATTTATTGTTTTGGAGTATTTCTCCAGAAGTCAGCACTGAGGTCTTCATACCTTTTTATAACCTGGTGATTTCATTGCTTTATCTCTTAACACAAAATGGACCAAAGAATCTATTCTGGCACCTTGGGAGGTCTGTCCGGATTTCTACTGTCTGATCAAACACGAATGCTTTTACTTCCTATTGGTGGGATGGCAACACAGACCAGTGCTGCAGTCTAGGAAAACAAATACATGAATGAGTAGCACCTGGGCCAAAAGGTTTCTCTTGAGTCAGACTGGATCCTTGGAGTGCAGCAGAAAGAGCTCACTGCAATGAACTGTTCTAGCACCAGGCATTTACTTACTCTTCTGGACTTGTTTCAGGCCTAGCTTTTCAAACAGGTGAACGTGAGAAAACACCTGTGGATGAAGGACATGTTGAGTGTGTTCCAGCCTGCTAGATGATGTTAGTAATGCTCCTTGGACTGCTGAGGTGGTTGCAGATTTGTTCTTTGCCTCCAGTGTTAATAATGGGGATGCAGGACAGAATTCTTATGGCGTTAGAAAGCCAGTGCATTGACTTGACACACTTGGTGAGCTCATTGCTGGTGCACTGGCACTTTCTTCGATTTTTGCCACAGTGCATGTGGTACCTTCTGTAGCACTGAGGCTGGGCAGGAGCCTGGGCTTCCCCTAGGAGTTGTCTTTGAGCAAGGATTGGAATGGGTTCTTCTGTGGAAGAACATGGCTTGCTGATACCTTCTTGTGGGCCAGCTTGTCCTGTCACACCAGGAGGAGTAGAGCAAGTGGTGGGTGCTAATTGCTAATTGCAGCTGTAGCTATTGCTCGGCCTCTTATCCCTGGTAGTGCTTTGTGGCCCATAAATTGACCTAGAAGGCCTATTAAATTTCCTAACGGAAATTTGCAATGTTTTAATGTGCACTATGCAGCCTCCCAGTTCCTGTGTTCTGAGATGCTGCAGGAAGTTGTGGAAGGTCTGCTCTGATGGATTGTGTAAAGGTAATCAGAACTTCAGGTATTCAGGGAAATCCAGCTGGGTTTCTTTCTGCAGTATGTCATAAACACTAAAATAATTAGAGAATACAGCTGCATGTCAATTGCTGGTGCAATTGGGGAAACACTGAAAAACCAGTTAAATAGTGAAAGAAGAGCATTGTGTCTTGGGGCTGGAATTGGTGGCAGTTCAACTCCTGAGGTACCAGTGGTGCTCTCCAGTGTTAACTACACTGATGCAACTCCTACTACAGAGGTATTTTTGTATAGGCTGGCACTAGGTGTAAAGATGTGTTGATATAACTGAGGAAAAAAGTTAACTTCACTCTTTGATTAATAGCTACATACCTGATAAAATTTAAAAGCTGTGCTTGCTTTTGGCTTCCTCTAGATGTAATGTAGCATCTTCCTCTTTCTTCATTTTCTCCTCAGCCTTATAGGTTGCCTCTTCTCAGTTTTTTCCTTTGAATTCCAGGTGTTCTACTGCCATGTCAACCAGCTGCTGGCACTCTTCCTCTAACCACGTTGCCCCTTCTTTTGTCTGCATTTTTATGCCTCTTTGAAACATCACCAACAACTGCTGGTTGTTTACATACTTTCTATTTAGGAAATATCATTATCAGTTACAGATAAAAAGAAAATATTGTTATAATACTGACATTACAAGTACTTTATACGGTCTCACATGAGTTTTTCTTAAATTGTAATTGGATTTTTGTTCAAACTTTTCTCTGCAACTCTTCGTTAGAATCTCTTTTTTTGACTGTAGATGCTGGGAGTTGGGCTTTTAGAGAAGATATGTAATGAAAACAAAGGATCAGATGTAGCATGAATGTTGTTATTGCCAGGAATCTTGCACATTGCATCGTAGCTAGGCTGTGGAATTCCTCTTTTTTCAGGCTGCAGGGACTGTGGCAGAGAGGACTATTCTTACCATATCTGTTTAACAGAGAAGCAGCTGAGGTACTGCAAGTTTGGGACGTAGTGTCACAGGAATTTCAAGGCAGATACACAGGCTATGTCTTTACCAGAAATCATCCATTCTGATGAACTATTTGCTGCTAAAATAAGCATTAGTCTTTCTATAGACCATCTGCTGCTCCATGTTCCTCTAACTGTTGCTTCTTCTGGAACTGCAGAAGCTTCCTGTGGTAATTCTGCTGCTGCCGCCAAATATGTTCTTGTGCTGTTTTCTCTAATTGTGACTTCTTTGCTGCCACCTCCTCCTCATGGCACCTTCACTCCTCTAGTTTCTGTTTCTGTAAACTAAAATGTAAATGATTATTAATTGCTATAGCAACCTTGAGTTTGCTGAGCATTCTTGCCAGAAGAGCAGATCCTAGCCCAAGGAGCTCAGCAGATTGCCAAAGTGAAGGGGAGAGAACTGAGAATAAAGGGAGAATGGGTGCTGATTAGTGTTATGTAGCATATGTCTGATTGGTTCAGAAATATTAAAAAAAAAATACTGTCTACTTTCCTTCACACTACTTGTAAGGGGGCAAAAACCTGTGATGCATTTTTTCCCATGACCTTTTGAGAAGGCTATGAAGAATATGGGATATGGGTATGTGGCTTACATGGGACAAAGATTGGGAGAAAAGAGTGGAGGAGTACACAGGAACAGTGAGGAAAGTTCAGTAAGTACGAGCTGGAAGAAAAAATTGGAATGCATCTTCGTGTAACAAGGACACTAACCCAGAACAAGGACCTGGGCTATGCAACAAATGAGGCAATGGAAAGCCTTGGCTGACATTTAAATGTAAACAGAATGACAGTAAAGTGGGCTATTTTTGTAGGAGGATTCACACTGAGAGTGGGGAGGATCAAAGAAAGTCAAGGAAGTTCATGAACCAAAGGAATATTCTCCTTATTTTGGGAACGGGAAGTTAAGGAAAATAAAACTAAAGGTCTTCCACCTCACTGAGTGTGATTCAAGGTATTTTCCATTCATATTAGTGTTCTCTGTCCTGCCGTTTGACTCGAATGCCTATTTGCTTTTCTTGAAATAAAGTTAAGCAGGGCATGGCACTAACTGAAAAAAAAAAAAAGTTATTTAAATCTTTATTTTCAGACTTGTGATTAAAACATGCTGCATCTACTAATGGGCTTCTCTGGGGTCTCGGGAATGCGCTGCAGTGCGTTCCCGCCTTTCCAGGTAGGCTGCAGCTCCTCGAGACCACCCGAGGAGGTCGCTGTTGTCCCCGGGAAATGCCGCTCCAAGGACAAATCACCAGATGGACGCGAAGCGGTGAGATGGTGTCAAATGCAGTTCTGTGTAAAAGGTTAACAGAAATGTCATAATTATATTGCACAACAGCTTGTTTCTGATACTGATTGGTTTCCCAGAGCTTTGCCTCCAGTATTTGTTGGGTTTGGTTTGGGTTTTTTTCCTGAAGCATGTCAGCAGAAGTAAAGAGCAAAAGTTCTCTTAATGCTTTTTTGCCTTTTTCTTTTCTTTTTAAGTTTAATATGCTTATATCATTAAGGAATGACGAACATTGCTACGAGATCTTTATAACCATCTGCTGAGGTTTTTATCAGGGAAAACACTCAGTGGTGGATTTAGTGTTGTACGGAAAGTGTGGAATATCATCTCCATGAACTCACTGTCAGCTAGGTACAATAGGTTGAAGACCTAAAGTTGTTTAATGACTTTGGATTCACTGTTGATACTGACTTTTTACATTATCGGGAAAGACTTTGAAAAGTCAGAATTCAGAGTAATGACAAATGGATGAAAGTATTTAAAAAATGAAGTTAATTCAGGAGACATACATGCAATACTAAACTTAGAAAAAATCTAATAAGATTTTTGCTGCCATAAAATAGAACTTTATGCATGTTTGAGATTAAAAGGTTTGTGTTGTTATACTCTAGTTCAGAATTTGTGCGGGAGTGCTGAAGCAGTTTGCTGGCTTCTTCACTCTGTGGTTTTGAGTCTTCTCTAATGTTAGAAGATGCTTTGTTGTTACCTGTTTTTTCATGCTTAAACATCCATAGGTGTGGATGCACGTTCCTGGCTTGCAAAAGAAAAGGCAACAACAGTAGTTCTGTCGTCCAAATGTTCCCTTTTCAAATGAGAACATTATCCTCACTAACCACATGTCCTCCATGCTCCTCTGTTCTTCCTTTTCCAGATCTACCTTCACTTTTTCCTTTTGTTCTTACTGCTCTTCATCCATTTCTGTTCTTCTTCCTTCCTCCTCTTCACTTCTGACACAGCTTTTCTGCCATTTTTCATTCTCTTTACTGTGCAGATTTCTCTTCTTGAGATTTTTGAGAAGGAATATGAACAAGAATATCAATTTTAAGAGCATTAATAATTATGTTCCATTAATGATTATTTATCTATTATTAACTGAGATTTAAAATTTCTGAAAGATTTATGATCTACGTGCTTATTAAAGTTGTTTTGATGTCTGATGTGGGATGATGTGGGAGTTTTCCAGTTACTGTGACCAATGGCATCTGTTTTCTCTATATGGTAAATGTTTTATTTTTTTTTTCTTCCAGGAGATACTTGCCCTTGTGATACCTGATGAATCTTATGCTAATTTGCTAGCATTTAGTGTCCCAGAATGTTGCTATTTAGTCTGTATTCTTGAACCTCTGCCAACTTTATATTTCTCCCTGTATTTTTTAAAAATGTTTTTGAAGTTGTAGCAAGGGAAGGGGGGCAGGTACAGGGGTTTCCTCCATCCCCAGAAAAGAGGACACTAAGGAAACAGGTAAGGTCTAAAAAAGCATAAAACTGTTAGCTGAATGGTCAGCTAGAAGGTCACTGTGGTGAAATGGCAAAGCTACTGACAGCCTGTATTTCTGGAGTTCTAAACAAGGGCTGAGAAAAACTTTTCCAGGAGATTTAAGGTGCATACCCAAAGAGCTGTATTACTTTGCTGTGTGGTGTCTCTTTTAAAGAAGGCATTGGGGAATGCTTCTGGGCTCCAGGTTTTCTGTGAGACTGGTCTTGGATATATATTTACAGTCCTGGGATTGCAGGTTTTGGGGGTCTCGATGCGGTGGGCTGAGGGCTCTCCGGGCTCCCTCCCACACCTCTTCCCAGCACTGCTCCCATGGCCAATTGGCAGGGAAGCATGGAACTGGGGCAGGTGAGCAAAACAGCCAAGGATACCTGGTGTGTGGGAAATGCCATTCCTGCCTGTGTGAGTGATGCTGAAGTACATTTCAAAAACAACACAAATCATATTGCTAGTGAGGGTAAAGGAGAGAGAGGGGGAGTTATCTGAGCTTGGCTACACCTGTGCTCAGGGTGAAAAATGAGCTGGGGCAGCTGAGGAGCTCTTCCTGGCGTGGGGCAGCCCCAGGGGCGGGCCTTGTGTGGAGCAATGGCGCCTGTGAGGCTGTGGGGCCGAGGGGGAGCTGGGGATGGGGCCCTCCGTGCCCTGCCGGGATAGCGCCTCCCTCAGAGGGAGAGCCCCGCGGCGGGCTGGGGGTGTGCTGAGAGCTGGGACAGAGCCTGTGGGAAGAGGGAGCCTGGCCGTGCCTCAGGATGGCTGGAGAGCACTGTGAGGGGAGGGAGCCTGGCTGTGCCTCAGTGTGGCTGTGGAGCACTGTGAGGGGAAGGAGCCTGGCTGTCCCTCAGTGTGGCTGAGGAGAGCACTGTGAGGGGAGGGAGCCTGGCTGTCCCTCAGTGTGGCTG